>CAEFZY010069431.1:0-73878 GCA_903066815.1 Brachyrhaphis roseni
CTACCTACCTACCTACCTACCTACCTACCTACCTACCTACCTACCTACCTACCTACCTACCTACCTACCTACCTACCTACCAACCAACCAACCAACCAACCAACCAACCAACCAACCAACCAAAGTAAACCTAGTATTCTTCTACTAAAAAGGATCCAAAAAATAAACTCAAAATATTGAAGTTCTGTCTGGAAATGTTGAATTTTGACATATAAATTGTGCAAGAACTTGTTTCTGTAATGTCACAGTATAGGCAGTAATTGTCTGTTTCACAGGTGAAGGGAGACGGAAGTTTCTGTTTACATCTTACCTCCATCACACTCTTTAACCACTGCAAGCTACATGTATTCTTCACTGCGCTAGCACATATTTCATCTATATCATTTGCTCAGTCACCAACAAAAGGGCTCCCAGTTTCTTGCAGACCTCCCAGTGGGAGAGTGATTGGTCAGTTCCCGTCATAGTCATTATGTGTCACACCTGCTGATTGGCTCATGCTGTGTGCAGAGGCGCTCTAAAGCCGGCAGCAGACGGGTAGAGCCAGGTTCAGCTGTAGGCCTCTAACCGTCTTTGGACCAGCCGGTGGAACTAGTCCGCCTCTCAAGTGGCGTAGCGGTTTTTAAACTCTTTCATCCCTGAGCTGGACTCGCTCATCTGAGGAGCTGTTCCACTGAGTGTTGCTCGGTTGGTGGTGGTGGTGGGGGGTGTAGGTAGAAGAGAGGCTGAACTGAGCTGCTACAGGTGTTGAGTGAGCGGAGGCCTGTGACTGGTGTTGTCACCAAGTCTTTAGAGAAAGGCTCAACGAAAGGCACCAGATCTGTGTGGGAAAATAAGAGACTTTGCTGGAGCATTCGCATCACTCTCTTTGACATCCTTCTTCTCTTTTACATGAGCTTCATAAGAATAAAAGTTTTAAAAATCTTTAAATGTTGTAGCTCCCCCCCCCCCTCTCTCTGTTATGAATTCTCATTCTGATGCTTCTTTCTGCATCACCATGGAGAAGCAAGAGAAACTGAGTGGGGGGAAGGCAGAGAGGATCAAAGAGTGTTGGCACAGACAAACTGCACAAGTGAACTAACCTCTCTGTTTTTTCTCCTTGCCCTTCTGTCTCCTCTGTCCTTCCTCCAGACCACCAAGGCGTTTCTCCCCAAGATGCTGGAGCTGAATCACGGTCACATTGTGACTGTTGCCAGCTCCCTCGGTTTATTCAGCACAGCTGGAGTTGAGGTTAGTATCATACACAGAAACACATACACATCCCCGTCGTTCCCACCATCTGCGAGCGGGCTTTTCTCCTCGGCCGTCGGCTTGCCAGCTAGCACGCTGAGAGCGAGGAGGTTAGGCCCCATCTCTCTAGTTGTTCCCCCACCCGTTAAATTAAGCAACACAGATGAGCATTCGGGAGTCTCGTATAGATTCCTCTATCTGCAGCAGCGGGGGCGTCGGGGGCCCCCAGTGGGCACTGGCCCCGGGGCCAGAATGAGCTGACAGCTCCCCGTGGGACAGAGACATCTTCATCACCGCTTTGTGGACCACTTGCTCCTCATTCAATATTCAGCTCACAACCTTTTCCGATTGATATGGGTTTTCTTCCTATAGTTTTTTTTTTAATTCTAATTCATTCTAAAATATTTCAAGGGGGGTTATTTATCTCCATAACCCAAGAGAGCAAAACAGTATCCTCTTCATATTTTAAGTTTTTTTTAAATGATAGTTTTCTTATTTATTCCTGCAGCAAAAAACTCTGTAAGGACAGCTACTTTGAATTCTCTCTTTATTTAAGGATGCATTTTTAAAAATATAATAACAATGTCTTAGATGAACACTAAAGTGTATTGCACTTTCAGTTTGCTGTTAGAAGTGTTAATTTCTTAAATGTGACTTCAGATGTGCACATTATTATTTTTTGGGAGTCTATGACTGTACTGTGAGCTTCCTGTGTTTACTGTCACGCATATATTTACCCTCCTTTATTTATTTAGTCTGTTTTTTTTTTGTTTTTGTTTTTTAAAGATTATTTCCACAGTGTACCACATCAAAACCTTCCTGCCCAGCAGAGCAGCATACTAATGTGCTCGAGAAGAATGCTAATGAAACCATAGAAAAGCGGTTAGGCTCCCTCAGGTTTTCTTTGTGGCTGTATCATTACCATCTAGGAGAAACCCATGAGCCCACTTAGGCATGTTCGGTAATGTCTTCTACTCCCTAGGTGTGTTTTTTTTTTTTTTTTGTTAACGGGTCAAATCTGTTTTCTTTTTATTCTGCTCAGGATTACTGTGCCAGCAAGTTCGGTGCCATCGGGTTTCACGAGTCCCTGAGCCACGAGATTAAAGCCTCAGAGAAGGACGGCATCAACATGACCCTGGTGTGCCCTTACCTGGTCAACACGGGAATGTTCAAAGGTTGCAGGATAAGGTGAGCCACAACATGAACCGGCGAGCGTATCCACTTCTGTGCACTTCTTTTCTTTCTTTCTTTTTTTTTTCCTTCCTTCTCGCACCTGGGTTGAGTTTTTATTTTCTGAAAAAGGGTGTTTCAGAACAACATTTGAACATCAAAGCAGACGTTGAGGGTTTGTTGGGAGAATTACGGCACAGTGATTTCTGTTTCATAAGTCAACACTTTGTGTAAACAAGGAGGGGTGCTTTTTGTCTCCTGGGGTAAAAACCTCAAGACCAGGTGCACCTGGTCTCTGTCCCCCAAACGCTCCATCCCCCTGCAATAACCGCTGCTGTTATGGTCTTCACTTTGTCTGATGGTTATTGTCTGCAGGTGGCTCTACTGTCAACTAACCCACCACCCCCACAACTATTTATTCCTAATCAGAGTCTTTGCATTAATAATAACAATCATGCTCAGAGTTAGTGAAGACAGATTACCATCTGACTCCAATTGGGATTTGAAGTTATAGACCAACCTAAAGTAGCACATTATTTTGAATTCGAAGGAAAATTATACTTAATGGATTTTTGATTCCGCCCCCATTACTTTTATGCCCCAATAGGAAAGCTATTATTGAAAAAAGTAGTAAAATGCCACAAGTCATGTAGTGGGCCGAGTTAAGTTATAAAATAAGGTGCCCTCGTCAGATGAGACCAAAATAGACCATTATGGGTTTAAATAGACGTTGTTACGAATGGTGTAAAACTCGTAGCAATTCTCTCTTCATTTAAGGATGCATTTTTAAAAATGCATCCTTAAATGAAGTAAACACACAGTGGAGGCAGTATTGTGCTGTGGGGAGGGACAGGAAAGTTGGTCAGCATAGTTGTGTTTTGTAGTGACCTTTCCAATGTTAAGACCCAAGCCACACACATGATTTAAATCCAAATTTGATTGAACAGCGTGGTTAACAATAACTACTCCTTATTCGAACCAGGAAGGAGATAGAGCCTTTTCTGCCGCCCCTGTCGCCGGAGTTCTGTGTGAAGCAAGCCATGAGAGCCATCCTCACAGATCAGCCAATGGTCTGCACACCTCGCATCATCTACATGGTTAACTTTATGAAAAGGTAAAAAACCCTCTCAATGGGTTACCCCTAAGTGAAATGTAGTGAGAATATTTGAGTTGTAATCCTAACTCCATCCCGTTTTCCACAGCATCCTGCCCTTTGAGGCCATCGTGTGCATGTACCGGTTCCTTGGTGCCGACAAATGCATGTACCCTTTCCTAGCTCAGAGGAAGGAGGCGATGAACAACAATGAAGCGAAGAACGGGATCTAAGGAGAAGTGTTTACAACCGGGGCATTCATGCAGTGGTGTGACAAATGATTTGCCACCTTCCTGATTTTCTATTTTTTTTGTGTATTTTCTCACACTTCTGTGTTTCAGAACATTACAGCAATTTAAATGTTAGTTAGAGTAAGGTGATATCCCGCTAAAGCTAATAATTGGTTGGGCCAACCTTAGCAGCAACAACTGCAATCAAATGTTTGTGATAACTTATGAGTCTTATGAGGAATTTTTGGCCTTCTCAGCTTCGCAGAATTTGTTGTAATTCAACCAGATTGGAGGGTTTTTGATCTGATAAGCAGTTACTTTTATGCCAGATGTAATGGGACACACACCGTCCAAAGAGTTGCTTTTTGGCCTGTCAGTCCACGGAATATTTTTCCAAAAGTCTTAGGGATCATCAAGATGTGTACAGGAAAAATCAAGGCAAACTTTCCTCTGCCAAGCAAGCCACTTTTGCCTAGTATCTTAGGCATGACCTTTGATCTTAACTGAGGCAAGTGAGGCCTGCAACCACTTTTTCTCAAGGCCACAAGCCATGTAGTGGACCAAGTTAGGGCATTCATTATTTTCTTTTGGTAATGAACGCCTTCATTTAAAAACTGCATTTTGTGTTTACTTGTGTTATCTTTAACATTTAAACTGGACTGATGTTCTGAAACATTTAAGTGTCAAACAAATAGGAAATCAGGAAGGGGGCAATGATTTTTTCACACCGCTGTACCTGCAAGCATATGGAAACAACCACTGAAGACGAAAGATGGGGGAGGGTGAAAAAAAAAAAAAGAAAGAAAAAAGACTGAATCTAGACTGGTGCACTTGCATTGAGCAAATGCAAAGATTTACCATATTGTTCCTCTGGAACAAAAAAGCTGCGTACTACACAAAGGAATCATTTGAGTTTTTGTTTTCATAGAAATCAACATCTATATACCATCACTAGTTTTGAAATCATACAAAAAGAAGGTATCCAGTAATTAACTCTTTACATAATGTAGTCACCAGCCTTATCTAGTGTCATTGTGGAAATATACAGTATGTTACTGTAAAAACAGTAATCTTTTTTTTCACTTATTTTATTTTTTGTAGACATGCACTGTAAGTTCTAATTTTTATGATGTAAATTCAGATTTGCTTTTCCCCACACTGCCAGTGATCTTTGTGTAGATTTAACACAATGCTTCGAGCTAGCCAGCATTTTCTTATTCAGAGGCTTTTATTCAGTCCAGTTCACACAGCATTGATTCACGCTAGTGTGCATTTTTGTTTTGTTTTTTTTTGCCATCTTTTTTTTTTTTGCCTAAATATGTAATTTTTAGAGACATGTAGCATAGTTTGACTTTTTAAATGCATTCCAAATGGGACTCAGTGGCCAAGTTATTGGTAACCTTTTATGGACTTTCCTGTATCATGAGTCTCAGTCATTGCTGTTCTGACAAATCTCTTAAATGGAACGTGAGTTAAAAAAAAAATAATAAATCACTGTCCTGGGTTGAATTAGCATGTGACTGATAGCAGAATGTATTGTTTAAAGAGAACCCGAGAGAACAGGCCTTTGCATATATATATTTTTTTTTTCCATTTGTGTCCATTTTAAGGTGTCGTTCATATTGTAAGTTTATATTTTTGAACAATATTGCTAAAAAACTAACTCAAGTTGAAGTTACTGTCCTGACACTGAGTGGTTGAGGGAACCGTAATAATGTTTTTTTTTTTTTATTCCCCCACATCCACCAAAAAAGAAAAAAATGTAAAATTGTCTCTGACATCCTTCTGACCAGTTAAAGTGAAATGTATGTTTAAATGTTGTTAACCTTCTCCCAAATGAGTGTTCCCACCACATTTGATGTATGACTATTTTATATGCTTTATATATATATATTTTTTTGTTTTCAATGTTAAATACAATACATTCCAACAGGCATCATTCCCTCAGTCACAGTGATGAGCCTAAATTCTCTACCTCTTAATTTTTGCCTTTTTATTTTGTTTGACAGCATAACATAAGCCTCTTTTTGTAATCTAAAAAAAAAAAAAATGCTCCATTGTCGAGCAAATGTGGTTCCAATGTTTAGTGTCTCTACCTAACTTAAATTAATAAAGTGATTTAGATTATTATCAGTGTTTTTGTGTTGCTTGTGAAGACATCTCATGGAAACGGCAGCTTCTAGTCAGATGTTTCATTCTTGCCTTTTGGTGCCATTAGTCATCACAGTGCTGAAACGAAACAGTTACTCAGCAGATAAGATGTCTGTGACGCCACAGTTAGCCATCCTGCCATTTGCAGAGGAGAGTGACAAGAAAGGGGATCTTTCAAACGACTGAAACTGCTTTGGAGCAGTTCTCATTGTCAGGATGACACCCTCCCAGCCCTTTTCTTCTCCCTGCAACAACTCTTTTGACTGGTATCAGTGTCACTGTTCTCCCACATTGTACCACCCACTGAGTCAGACAGCATTGATATATGGGTGTTGGCTTAAGAAGGCTATATATGCAGTCATTGTCAAAATTAAATACACCCACTTTTTATTCTAAGCCTTTATATTTAGCAGCTTTTCTACTTGAAACAGCCATCGCGGTTACTGTATGATCATGAAGGGACATGGGTAGCCATAATACTCAGTTAGGTTGTTATTTACACAAGGCTCAACACCTTCTAAGGGGTGCAAAATTATCTTTTGCACCCCTTAGATATCATTACATATCCTTACATCACTAGCGGCTTGAACTGTGAATGCAAGGCCGGATGGATTGACTCAGATGCTACCAGCTGAAATCAAGAAATTTTCCAACCTGTTGGATTTTGGTTGGCAAGCCTGTTAGGTATAACTTGGAGATAATACTACTACTGAAAAAAAAAAAATCAACTGCCTTAAACAATGATCTCCAAATAGTTTGGAAACCCTGCTACACATCATCTTAGGTAAAAACAACTTGTTGCCACTGCTGTCTTTTAGAGTTGGTATTGTTTCATTAACCATCCAAACTTCTAAAACAGGTGTTAATATGGAGACGCTCACATATGCTGATGACCATTTGATACTTTTATGTATCTGATCAAATCACCCAACTTCTTACAATAATAAATAACTTAATCAGAAAGTAAACTGTAGTACAACTATTTCACCTACAAATAACTCAAAGAGAGCACTTTTTGTTTTGTTATACTTTAGAAAACTGAAATTTAGTCCTAAAAGCTATTATTTTATCTTTTATTACCATATATCTAAATTTTGAACATCCTACAATGGAAGTAAGTAAAAATTATAAACACACTTATTTGTGCATGAATGAGAGTTGTAAAATGTAAAATCTATCTATCTACATATAAAAATGTTGTAAAAAAGTAAAGGTATGTGGTGGAAACTGTTAAAAAAGTAAGAGACAAAAGCCTGTGACCTTCAGAAAGGTTGGCAAAGAGTCACAGTTATTAATGTAGAACAAAGAACATGAATGAATGTCCTCGGTTGCCTAACAGCAAACAAAAACACCAATCCATGCCAATACCTCTGTAAAAAACCTGTTTCTGTCTGCATGATGAGCCATCTGGGAGCAGAACAATGAAATTCCAACTATTTCTATTGCAGCTGTTATGTAGCTGACCTTTTACTTCCCCAGAGAAAAACAAGAAGAAAGAATTATTTCCTAATTGGTGTCAGCAAAGATGTCATGAGCTAGTTTTTAACTCACATGCTCAAACTGCTAAGTTGTTTGTACAGTCCTAGAGTTGCTTTTCAGGTCACATATTAGCTAGGAGAAGTAAGGGATTTTTATTTTTTTAAACAACTCAAAGGAATGCTTATTTGTTCAGCTTGGAAAATTGCATTATAAAATTAAAATGATATCTTCCTGGTTCAAAAAAGGATTGCAACTCTTAACTAGCAAAAAATAAAAATAAAAATAAATACTGGTTATTTGAGTTTGAGTGTTGAACATTTAGGCAAACAATTTGTATCTTTATTTTTCAAGTAAGGTTTCATTAAAGAGTGAATTAAGTAGCAAATAACCTGTCAGGATTTAATCTTCCTATCTGATTCATTTAGTATCAAATTTTTATTGTTTTTGAGAAATATGTTTTGGATTTGTATCAGAGCTTGTTATATGCAACCCCACTCCCACAATTTTGGAGAATGTTTAGAAAACAGCTATGATTATATGGATGAATTTACAAATATTTTTTAGGAACAACAGAATTGTGTGTCCTTAGTCCAAAGGTTTGAACTTTTTTCTAAATCACAGTGACACATGGAAGTTTTCAAAATTTTGTGACTCCAATCTGCTGCATGTGACTGTTGTTCCTGCACATAAAATATCCCCAATATTGATTTGAAACGAACCACGACGGTATGCAGAAATGGGTGTATTTAGATTCATGTATTGTCCTTCTCCGCTTTGGTTACACAGAGTAGTTCTGAAACGTGGTGTTCCCTCTTTTTTTGGCGACCTGGCAAAGCTACAAACAGATTTCTAAATGAATTAATACAAGTGACTTCTGGGAACACTTACTCTCTTAAAAATCGTCCAGGAATAGCAATTCTTTTCATAAATTAATTTTAATAACTTATCTCATATATCTGTGCAGAACAAAAATGACTTCTTGCCAGCATTTACCCTCGTCTGAGGCATCCTAAAAACCACCAAGACGACAAAAAGTTTTTTGTGGGACTAATCAGAGCTGGGTAAAGTTATTCAGAGACAAACTAATTTTACAACAAGGGAGAATTTTAACTCTTTTGTGCACTGAAGCTCTCAGACGTCAGTAAACTCCAGCTAGGAAGTTGCTTTATGAAATTTCTCAGAAGTAACTGTAGAAAGAAAATTCAAGAGTTTTGTTTGAGCATTAACATGGACATTTATCTGAACCTCCAGAATTCCTCTATGGCTTTTTATCCCCCATTTAATTTGGTTGTAATTAAGAGAACCTGAAGGCTGGTCAATGGAACATCATTCACACGGAAAAATCAATGACGCTGGCATTTGCTTTTTCGTGGCACAGACCAACTCCAGTGTTCCATTGATTTTCGTGTACTTTGGGCACCGTGGGTCACATTTCACACCGGCTGGCCCAAGACGGGCAATTCATCTTGTGTCGAACACAGGCTCAAGCTGGTCTTCTACAACCTGAACAAGGTTCTGGAATAGAGATCTGCTGCTAATGTACGAGAACAGCTTTGGCACTTCTCAATGGCAAGCAGATGTAGCTGCCAACAGAGTCCATTAGTCAGTGCGGTTGAATTGGACCGCCGCTGTCCCAGTCACTCATCCATCTCACTAATGGTGGGGAAGAAGCAGAGCGGCTTTGGTGGTGCACAGGCGGTTAGCGCACCGGTGGACAGAACATGTGGAGGAGTTATGTGGGAACCATGTAAAGGAGGACGGAGTGGCAGGAGGAAAGAATGATAAGGGGAGACTATAGTTAGACATTAAACATAGCTCGTTTTCACCAAACAGATTTTTGTTTTTCACAAAAGCTCATTCTCAAAATCACAAGCTGAAGAAAATAAGATGGTAAAAGAAAATGCTTTTTTATTTATTTATTTTTTTTTAACATTTATGCTTTGTTGCCTTGCAGAAGGCAATCAGTTTGAGAGCCGACAAAGACTGGTTTTCTCCTTAGTACCATCAGACCAGCTCAGAGGGTTTTGTGGCTCAGCTTGTCTATTTTGGCTCATTAAGTACCTTATTCCCCTTTGTACGTTTTTGCTTTTCAAGACTCGAATACATTTTACAATCTTCATTTATAAATTTGATCTTTCTAAGTTTAGATGGCATCTAATCGAAGCACGGGGCCCAAAGATAATCTGAGTGTTTGAGGGACGTTTTAGGAAAAGTTGCAGCATGGGTTTTCTTAAAATGAAAACCCATTGAGGCCTTGTGTTTGTTTGAATATTGTTAAATTTGCTCAAATATAAAGATATAAAATGCCACCTACATTGTTAGAGAATATACATTTTTGTTTGAGGTGATAAAGAACTCTGCAATAGGGTTGTGCGAGTAGAGCAGTCATCCTATTTACAGATAGTAGTTTTTGACAAAGCTATGTGGAGTTCTGTAGCCATCTCCTGTTTAACTGAGAATAAAGGCCACTAATACTACAAAAAACAAACAAAAAAACTAAAATAGTACCCTGAAGGGACTTCTTTTGTTGGAGTCCCATAAAAGTAAAATTTCAAAATGCTAAATCTCCTGACATAGTTTATTGTACCACAGACGTTAGCATACTGAAAAACATGTTTAACATCTCTAAACATGAGGAAATGGTGCAGATGTTGTTGAATATCAAGTCCTTTCATGCCTTTTCAGTATGCATGTTGCTTTTGATGGCCTTCGAGTATGAATAGTGTTTTGTATTAAGATGAAAGGAGTAGAATTCGGTGTTCAAGTGTGTCAGAATGGGTTATGTTAGCTTTGCCCTGATGTCACAGTCCTCTTTTATTTATTTTTCATTACTCTTAAGGATCGAGAGACTGGGAATGAATGTTTAATGCTCTGTAAATCCCCCAAAGTGCCTCTCTAAGCTGATTTAATCCAAAAAAAGCACAAACCAACAGTTTTACTTTTCAAACAGGTGCATGAATCACTATCAGCGCAGAGTATTTGAAGCTATGCATGAAATTGTGTATTAGTGAGTTACTGCCAAAACATTTGGTTTTCAGTCGTGTACATGATGTAGCAGTAATCCATATGAGCTGCAGCCCTCATGCGGAGGAAAAATGTCAACATGTCCAAAATAATCTGTGGCAGTAGATGAAATTTTGCTATGATGTAGAAGGAAGGCGATGCTGTAGCATCATTTAAAGGCAGCACATCTCCCGGAACAAAAATACAAAACAGATGCGCAACGCAAATATGGCCTATTTTGCATATTGCATAGCAACAGAATTGAATCTTAAATGACATGAAGGCAATCAAAGCAAAACTGAAGAATCAATGAACCAAACATTTGAGCAATTGTAAAGCCAAAGTCTTGTGGCAGTGTTCTTAACTGAATCCGTTTTGTCAGTCTCTTCCTCTTCTTCTGCATTCATCATATGCTCGTTGCAAAAATGAAGCCAATCTCAAGTCCAGTGATGATTGGATGATAGGGACTTCCAACTGACCTATCAATATGTATCTTTCTGCAGTTCTGCTTTTGTTGCAGTGCATCTATGGGGAATCTACAAGGATTGAGTTGGGGATTTGTGGATATGTTTGTTTGGTGCACTGTATATGTGAACAATTTCTTATCTGCCCTGTTCTTCAGATTACAGGCCAGTTTGTCAGTGTTGTGCTTTATTTTCACTTAATTAGGAACATTTTTTATTCTTTTCCTCCTCCATATTTAATGGAAAGTCTGGCCTTTTGACACAAAATTGAATATAGCATTAATATCAACTCATTGCCTCTCAAATTTTGTGGTAATATTATTATTCTCTCAGTCATTCATTATCCAAAGAGACTTGCCATGTGTAGAAGATAAGCTGTCTGTTTTAGAAGTGCCTGCAGCTCCTCTTGTTGTTGTCAGCCTCTCTGGCCAGTTGTGATCCTACAATGAAATCTTTCAGATCTTTCGAAACCTCTGTGCTCCTATGGCCTTCGCAAGATACGGCAAAGTAGAGAAGTCATATAAATCCAGCTATGCTTCATTTTATGTCAATAAGATTCAAGACTGCTGATAGACGTAGACTCGAGACTGAAAGGGGTGATGGTGGCGACGACGGTAGGAGTTTGCGGTTCCTCTGAACTTGATAAAGTCCTATACAAGTGCTGAAATCAGATGCATACAAATACACAATGAAGAGAATTTTCCCATTGTCCAACAATAAATCCAATATGTCTGTTTCCGCTTTAGGTCAGCAAGGATAACTACGAACATTAGGCAAATTAAATTCTTTCAACAAAAGATGGGCCATTTTTGTGTGTCTGGAAATTTTACAACATATTCCATTCACCTTTTTTTTTTTTTTTAAATGTCTTATTAAGCAAAGTAAAAGAAGTGAAGATGTTGAATTAAAAAAAAGAAAATCAGTGATGGAGATATATTTTGCAAAAACGAGTCAAACAATCAGACCATTTTCCACATAAACTGAGGTGTTTTTACTGCATTTCAAAAACAGCCTTATGACACATTGCACACACAGCGAAGAAGAACACACATCTTCAACGTCAGTGGACAAAGTGACCCAAAGTGTCATTCGTGGAACTGGAGGGGAGCGTCGGTCTGCAGTTTAGACACAGGCTTTCTCTCCCCTCAAATGGTGCACTTCAGAGTAGCAGGCATTAAAATCACCCAGTTGATGCCTTGGTAAGTCAATACAACACACACAATGGGTGTAGATGTGATCGACAAAACTCTTAAGGGAGGGAGAGGAGAGGAAGGGACGATTCACTGACAAAGAACCACTGGGGATAACTTCTCCCTCGCTGGAGAACCTGCAGTCCCAACAAAGCTCTCTGGAGCGCAACATCTGCATTAAATGCGAGAATGTTAATCATAAGCGGCTTTTCTTCAAGTTAAAAAGTAAAACACTGCCCCCCCCATTGCCTTTGCATTTGTTCCTTCTTTGCTCCAGTGGCGCCGTGCCAGTGTGGGGTCGTGTTAAAACACCTCTAATAATAATAAACTTCTAACACCAGTTTTGTCCTTTTTGTCCACGTGAATATTTTTTTTGTGGCATTCTTTTTTTTTTTTTTGGAATATGATACTCTTGCAAAGTCATACACATCCATATAGATAGATGAACAGTTTCTTCTTTTTTTTGTCAGCATACAAGGTAAGCTGGGTGACTATATATGAAGACAACAACTACAACTTTCACAGCACTGGCATTGGTTAATTTTAAATACAGTACTCAAGCATTGTTAGAATATTAAAATAACAAAAAGAAAAAAAGAAAGGGTAACGTAATACCTCAGAAAAAATAAGCTACTGTACGCAAGTTGGTTTGTGTTCTAAAATGTTTTTTTCGTAAATCAATGGCATGATGTACATATTTGTTTTTAACCATACCAACATCTATTCCAAAGGGAACAAATTGTCTATGCAGTGTATCGCTTTGGACTTCCCTTGATTTCACACAGTACCATGCAATTATCTAATTACTCTGTATTTTATGCTCCAACGTTGTCATCTAAACTCTGACTGAAATCATCGATAAACGGGTTAGGATAGTGTTGTCTTCACATAGACTCGGGTAATGGTGTTTTAGTCGTCCATTTCTCGGTGCACATCCACCCTATTGCATGTTGACAGGTTTTGCAGGATACAGTGGCAATCGTGTTGGTGGTGGGGGAATTGAGTGGGAGAATATTCTGGGTGTAAGGTGGGTGTTGTTGGATGAGGAGAAGGAGGAGGAAGGGGCGTTGGGGTTGTCAGCTCCTTGATGACGGCCTTTGAATCCTTGCAGACCTGAGTGGTGGTGCCTGAGTTAGTCTGTTTAATGTCCATCCTCCCTCCCGCATGGTTCGGTGGTCTGAAAAGATAAACGAAGCCCGCATTAGGGAGTGGGAAGGGCATTTGTCTGATTACTCTGGAAATGTTGGTAATAATCCCTCCTAATTCTATCAGCGCTTCCTGGGAAAGTAGAGGGATTGACTCAGTCTTCTGTGAATTATTCATTAAAAACTGAGCCATTCTCGTAAAGGAAAAAACTTCAACAGACACGAAAAGTGCTGCAGCTGTGACTCAGGCCACTTAACAGGTCCTTGAACTCAATCTGTTTCACTCTAACTGATGAAGTCTGCCAGGTGTTCTGTTTACTAGTAGGAAAAAGGCCGAGAATAGGGTCTGGTTGAAAAAAAGAAAAGATTGTTTCCTTCTACTTTATTGTCCTTTTGTACGCACCAGTTATTGTACTTTCAAGAACAGTCGAGTGGAAATAACACAATGTCTTCCAAAGGTATTCACACCTCATTAACTTTGACATGTTTTAACTAGAACCTTCTATGGTTTTAATTGGGATTTTATGCGACAGAACAACACTGCATAACTGTGAAGTGGAAGGAAAAACGTTCCACGGTTTTCACTTTTTTTCCCAAATAAAAATCTGAAAATTTGGTATGCATTTGTAGTCTCTCAATCCTTTGTAAAATAACATTGTGCTATAATTGGCTGCAAGTCTTTGAGGTTATGTTTCTACCAACAGTCCACATCTGGAGATAGACAATTATGCCAAATCTTTTTTTTTTTTTTTTTGCAAAATGGAGCTTCTGATAACATCCCATTTCAAGTCTTTCCAAAGATTCTCCCTTGGATTTAGGTCTGGAATTTGAGTGAGCCATTGCGACACATGAGTATGCTTTGGTCTAAACCAGGTGTATCCAACTGTAGTTGTTGAGATCTACTGTCCTATTTTAGATAAGCTCCAGCTCCAACACACCTGAACCAAATGACTGAACTAACTCTTCACCGTGCCATCAAGTTTGGCTCAAGTCTGGTAATTCAAGTGTGTTGGAGTATGGCTACAGTTCAAACTTGCATTACAGGAGATCACGAGGACTATGGTTGGAGACTCCTGATCTCGCCATTCATTGTATCATACATTGTGCTGCTGAAAGGTGAACATAAATGCATTGTGATAACTGTTATTTTCTCTGGAATTGCCTCGTTTTGTAACTTATTCCCTGTTGCCTTATGTCTACGCAACGTATCTGTTCTTGCCGGAGAAAATTCTGACCTGTCTGTTGTATTCTTTGGTCTTCATATTACTTTTTGAGCCTAAATGTTATCTAGAAAACCTTTGATGCCTTCAAAGACAGCTGGATATTTACTGACATTAGGTGTCCCTGGATTTATTTAGGGATATTAGAGTAAATAAGGTCGAATAAAAATGCAAGTCACTTTTGGAATAAAATGTAGTGCTTAGGGGAAATTGTTGTCATATTTGCCCACTCATCTCTGCAGTTTCTTCTCGCTTTTTTCCTCAGCTCTCCAGGGCCACACCTACAATGAAAATACTCCAGAAACGCTTGACAGTGGCTTCCTTCCTAATTTCCAACAAACCTGACTGCAGCATTTGCACTTTCCTGCAGTCATTCTTCCTACTTCCTTTCCTCATCTCCTTGTCGTGAAGCAGATACAGGAGAGGCTCATGGAGAAAAGCCCCTTGTGTCTAAAATGATTGAGACATAGTGGAGATAGCCATCATGCAAAATATTAACCTCTGACAGAAGCGTGTATGTAAAATACATACGCCTACTGTTGCTTTCCAATTGAAAAAAAAGGTTGAGTGGAACTGATAGATGTGTGTGTGTGTGTGTTTGGGGGGGTGGAAAGGGAGCTCCTGATAGGCCAACCTGAAGTGCCTGAGGATTTGCACGTCACTAAGCTGACGCACATTCTGATCTCTGGACAAGCACCTATCCTCCCTTCCAAAACCCTGTGGTTCTGGTCCTACCGTACCTTGATGGGGCCGTCCACTGGGTCCAGTCCCTGCTCCGACAGCTGTTTCAAGGCACTTAGAGCAGCCTGAGAAGAGAAGGAGGGGGGGGGGGACAACAGATGGTCGTGTGAGTCGGGAGGTAGAGAAGGTAGGAAGGGTAGGGGAGTCGAAGACTGGGTGGGAAGAGAGTGAGTGTCAGCTGCTTTTCAAATAACACTTAAATCTGGGAAACCTGATGCCAGCAGGACACTTTCCCTTCGCTCTCTGTTGTCTTTGGCTTCACTTCCCTGACTGTTTATCCAGCATTATTGGGCTAACATTTCCACTTTGTGTTTTGGCTGCTCCCCATTTTCCTAAGTCAATCTGAGTGACATCTGTATTTGCGGTGGCCGCAGCGGAACCAGAAGCGGCAGGTCTTAAACACCTATAAATCAAAACCGCAAATTCTCACAATTGTGCCAAACAGACGGGGAGGATAAACACGTCGTGTGCACATGTTAGTGCTGTTAATTGTATAATGATGTAATTATGGTCAATTTGTGGTGGAGAATGGGAACTTTTAGTGTGAAAACTGCATGTCTGAGCCTCACATGTTGGAGATGATGTTTAGATTAAAATGTGTGACGTGTAAGCATTTGAAAGATAATCACTACCAGCAATCCACTGCCGCAGAATAACAAAAAAACCCCACAAACGACAAGGTGTCTATGTTTCTAAGCTTGGATCTTAAACAAAGTGATGTAATTTCCTTCCTCTGACAGCCTGTTTAAGATAGCTGGACTGTTAGTGACGTGAGACGGATTCATTCTGCTTTAATTGTATGAAGTAGTGCACATAAAGTCAGATTTTAAGGTAGTTACAGAGGATGATGACTAATACAGGAAAGTGGTGTGTTGTTCTGAAGTGTTTTTAACATTTTTATAGTGACAACAAAACTCTCCAGGATCATACCTACTCTTCTCACTTTCATCAGTCAAAAACGTCAGTTATCAATCAGTTTTGTTCAACCTTAACCAGATTTCTCCTTCAACCTGAAGATTTGTTCCAGATGTGTTCTGCATCGCTGTCAGAAATGTGTGGGCAGATTGTGTAACGGGGGAATATATGTTCTGTTTTATTTTGCCTTGTAAGTTGGAATTTGGGTCTGGGAATGACATCACATCCAACGTATCAGTGCTTCAGTTGTGACTCAAGAAAACCAGCAGGAGTTGTTCGTTCATTTCAGCTACCATGCATCTTAGGAAAAGAAGTTGTACGGAAGAAGTTGTGCCTCTACTGTCGTGCAATACAAACTGAAATACAAAAGTCTATGTTGATGTTTTGTGTCAGCATCTAATGCAATTTTATATTAAAGGGGGTGGGGAAGTCATATTGGATTTTCAGGTCCAAACTGGTTGGAAACCTCAGATGGTAACTGGAATTTTCAGCTTGATTGAACCAGACCTGCAACCAATGGGTCAGAAAACAACACATATTAGCGTGAATACACTGGTGGTGCTGCAGAAAGTCACCCCAAAGTGAGTTATTTTCAGTATCAGTTGAGAGGTTTGAAGATCAAGCCAGAGGAAGCAAAGATGTCTCAGAAACTATTCAACAGGAAAATATTTAATGTCTCCACGTCTCAGTGGTTCATTCAGTCTGAAAGACCGAGAGCATCGATTTCAGCATATCAATCTATCTATAGCTACAGTATATATATATATATATATATATATATGTGTGTGTGTGTGTGTGTGTGTAGCATCAATTTGCTGAAAACTGACGGATGCATGTGCTTTCTTATACCAGAGCCCAGTACCAGCTTACATCCATTACATTACATTCAGTTACTGTTAATTAGAGCTGAGATAGACCACAAGTGGTGGTGCTCAGTAGATAACCGAGAGGTAATGATTGAATAAGTATATCTCATTATAAAACCAGCCCACATTCATTTGTAAACCAAATTTTATCGTTGCATTTCACTGCGTACTCATTCACCCAACAGGAACAACTGAAACATCTCCATGAACACCAATTTGTATTTAAGACATTTGCACTAAAGGAGTAAATAATCCTTTAGACTTCAGTCAATTGGAAACATATAATTGCATGCCAAATCAACGGCTCTACGGAATGCAATATGAACGGGAGGATGCAACTAACCATTATCTCTTGGCTTGAGTCAGAAATGATGTTCAAGGTCTTTTTTCGTTGCACAAGAAGGAACATAAACCAGGATTGGTAAAATATGACAGGCAGGTGCAAGGGTCAAAATCTGCATCGTATCAATCAATAAAATAAAAAAAAACAACTTGATACTTTAAGGTACTAAATAATGTAGAACAATAATAGCTGGACTGATTTGAAAAATTGATACTGTCAGGGTTACTTAAGGCTTTTACCCCCTGAGACCCAGAGATCGACTGAAGCCCCACCAAGACTCTTAACAGACAATTTATGGCACAACGTGTGTTTTTTTTCTGTGAAGCTTTGACACCCAGTGAGATTTAGATGCTGAATATACTTGGAAGAGATTTAAAGCGACAATCACATGGAACATGACAGATGAACGAATGCTTTTACAGTTACATTGTTAATAATCATAAATCAAAGCAAAAAAATGTATGTTAGGGAATTAAAAAGTATGCCAAACCAGGTTGGGACAAATGGCTGCACATGTATATTTAATGGAAAAACCCCTAAAGAAGGAAGTTTAAATTGGGACTCGTGATCGGTATTCCATCTTACAAACAGAGAAAGTTTTCTCCCGTAACCAGTACACTGTGATCACAAACACGTTCCTCATAAACCTCTTGTTTGTCGTATTTATTCAATCAGTTTGAAAGCGTTTTGGCCCTGAGTAAACAGCCAGGGACCATCTGTTGAAGTAGGGGGAGAGAGGCAGTGGGTTAGGGGCCGGAGATAAACAGCCATAAATCAGGGGTCTGACAGTGGCAGTGCTGCTGATATACGACAGGCAGGCATAAGGGCCCGGCAGCTCAGCGAAGGACACACAGCCCAAGACAAATACTGGGCCTATCTGTAAGGAAAGACAGCCAATAAAAAAAAATCATTATTTTTCTAATGTGATGGGTTGGCCATCGTTAGAGGACGCCACTGCATCAACACTATAGATTGTGTTTAGTCTGAGGCCATGATGAGCAAGGTGGAGGTATTCCGTCTCTGTCAGGAAAAGGAAGGTAAGACTAGAGGATGCTCTGTGCTGAGATGTGCACAAATTGGAAAAGAAGTGGAATGGCTTTGAATATGTTGCACAAAATAGAAAAAATAGGTCTGTTGGCTACTAAGGCTACATTCGCAGAATGCCTTCATCTTTAATTCCAATTTTTGTTGCTTGGTCATTCATTCTACTTTGAATCCTTCATTCCGAAGAATGAGCGACACAAAGTAGACTGCTATATCTTTATCCAGCTATTTCAATAAACATTTTGCTGTCAAAGGGAGCAAAAATAATTAGCATTGTGTAATTCAAGCGCAAGGAGTACATATGTGCGTTGTACATTTTTTGTGTGTGCAGAATAAGTGTGATAATGAGCCGATGGTAAAAAGTTATGAATATCCAAAAGTGAACTTGAATACTTATTAGTGAGCAGTATTTTATTCCAGAAATGCACATCCCAGGTAAGCACATTATTCCTAGCTATAGAATTAGAGTATAAAACAGCAATCAGGAAAATAAATGCTGGAGTAAAAGCTCATTCATAGCTATCAGAAAAACTGCAATAATATCAGCTTAAATATCAATAATATCAATGCCTTGCCCAGAAGAAAGAAGAGCTGGCTCTTTTAGGAACAACTTTTATGTGGACAAAACTGTCCTTGCTTGAGAGGCACTGCTTTTAAATGACTTTGTGCATTACTGCCACCTGGTGATAGTGGTAGCAGCGCATTGCTATCATGTATGAGAAGTAGGTGGTTTTTGGTTCTGTGGAACTCTGGTCTGTTTCACCTACAGTGGGAATGTAAATGGACTACTTGGAAAACCAAAAAAGTCAAGCGAACCAAACAGAAGACATACATTATGCAAACTTTTATGTGGCTTGAAAACATCTAATTTCTTGCTCTCCAGTTATGCATCCATATTAGCAGGTTATGATGCCACTTTCCACTGTCATTTTTGGTAATGCTGAGTTTATCTAATGTGTACAAGACAAATCACTGACTTGTGTGCTGCTAATATTGGGCACATTCTTGTCATACCACCTAAAAATGAGCACCAAGCCTACTGTGTTGGCAGAATGGTCTCAGTTTAGAAGGTAAACCAAAAGAAATGAAGGTGTGAAATTTTTGGGGGATTTTTCCAAGAACTCCCCAGACTAACCAGATTTGAAAGATCACTTTAAAACAGTCACCTAGTACATATGGTATTTTAGATACTCATCATGTCCTCTTGCCAAGAACTTCATTTTGGAAGCGCAGACAACAATCTCCCACTAGCACAGTGCTAATTGCTGCCTTATTGACTACCTCATTCCTTTGTGCCCACTTTGGATAACAATTCAACACCCATCATTAACCTGAGACTGATAGCCAACTCAAAGAACCCCACATTTACTCACATCTGTGAGCTTTTCCATCTATTTTAAAGTTCCTAGTTCAAAGGATTGGACAAACAGTGGTCAAATGTGTCAGGTTTAAGAATGATCTGCAACCATGGCCAGTCTCCTGATGTGGAGTGACAAGGTCGGCTCATTTTTCTGGGCCTGCTGCGTTCCTAATGGTTTCCTTGACAAAGGCTTGACTTCCATCAGTGGCTAAGCTAAACAAAGGCCTGGTCCCTCAGGAGTCTGCAGCATCAGCTTGACAGACATGATGGATCATTGGATCACATTGACCCTGACAAATCAGACCCCAGTATCAGCTCTCACTGTTAGAGAACTGTGTTCCATGGAACTAATGACGAGACTTGGACAATAAAGGCTTTTAAAGTAGTAAAAGCCTTTGTGGGATAAGAGTCTGACCAAAATTTAGTCCTTTGATAAACAGTAAATAATTCTCTGGCCTTTTGTAGCTATGACCACCACCAAAGAGCAGCCAAGATCACCAGCACATCATAACTTAGTAAATAGTTGAAACGGTTCAAATTATGTCAAAAGTTACACCACTTATTTCAGCCTTCAAAGTTCATCATGTTGTGTATTCAGAGATGGTTGCAAAGAGTGGTAATTGGTACTAGCTTGCTTATTCACTTCTTCCATTATTGTTTTTTTCTCTGACATCACTATTGCTCAACATAAAAATCTAAGTAGATTTCAGCAGTTTCTAAAATACTCAATCAGTCTGGGTTGCACAAACAACTATGCCATGTTTAAAATCACTTTCATCTGTTTCTCCTCCATTCATATGCGTAATTTGAACTTCAGCAACTCATCTTCATTATGTCCAGATCCCTAAACAAGTTGCTGCCATGCTATTGTGCTATTTGTGTTAATACACAGCTGAACACCTGATAAAGTGTACATTGTAAATAGTTCAAAGGCTTTAATTTGGGACCATTTCTCTCTACTATGGCTATAAAGTAGGAACCACATGTTTTATAGACAAAACACCTCTACTAAAGCAGGAAATGGACTATTACTCAAACAAAGCAATCAGTTCAGCTAAAACATGCGATGTAAGATCTTAATAATATGAAAAGGAGTTTGACTGACACTGGGTGGCTGCTTTTGAACTGCCATGAAGCAGGAACATGAAGGGGATACTGGACAGCTGCTTATGAGGATGATCTAAGGACATTCACTAGACTAAACAATGACCAGAGTGGATTTCAAACAGGGCGTTTTACAGGCTGGACCTGGGAGGATGGAAAAATGAGCACTCTGTTGTTGCAAAAGTTCTGAGGCTGGATATATTATTCTGGAAAGGGCTTGTCTTGTTTTCAAAAGGCCACATAAACCCTTGACAGTACCCTCTCTTTAGCGCTTACGCCTCAAAGCACCAAAGTAATATGAGCATACAAGGGAGGAGAAAACCCCAGCTATCTTTTTGTCCAGTCCTAACCCTGATATTTCCATGGCATCCACATCACATCTTTCTCTGTGGTTTGTTTCCTAGAGCTTGATAGAAGTGTCCCCCTTCTCAGTTTTAACCATCTCCGGTTCAGGGACTTCAGCTTTTTCAGTCACCTTAACTTTTTCCACCACTTGGCTTTCATGTGCTCGAAATTCTTTTCTTCTCCCTCTGCCCACATCAAAACCCTGGACAAGGATCACTGGAACATTCCCGGACAGCTCACGGAGAACACCTGCGTGCGCATGAGTGCCGGCAGTGTACATGTCCATTTGTTAATACGGTGTGATGTGTACATGGGTTCTTGAGTAACTACAGAGAAAATGTATTCAGATCCTCTCTTCAAATCTCTTCCTCACTCTCTCTCCAGATTTCACATCCTCTTCCACATCAGAGGCACGGATAAAGAGGCAGTGTGTGCTTGGCGGTAGCCGAGCTGCAGCTTGACATGACGTTAATTCCTCTGAAGTAGCACTTGATCTTTGGCGGGACATTTCTTGTGCAACAGAGCAGCAAGTCCAAAAGCTTCAGTTGCTAAATAAACTAAAAAGAATTCAGCTTGATTCATGCGCACCTCTTAGTTAAGCTGGCCCAACTACACATTGTGGTGATCATAACTCCTAAGAGTGCAATGTTTTCTTTTGTGTATCTCCCAGGCATAATGTGAGCACTAAAGGCGGCTTGAGTTAGGTTAGGGGGGGTAAGGGTTGCGGGGCCCCCCAGGGGAGCAAGTCTTTGCTGACATGGGAAGCCATAAATAAGGGCCCGGGGCATAATGCCATGTCATGCGTCATTTGGGCCAGTGAGGAGTGCTTTATCCCCCTCCCACCACTGAGCTGCTGAGCATGGCACCTCCTAGGGTGTAATACAAAACACATGGGCAGAGGGCGAGGGGCAGGAGCACCTCAGCGTACTGCGCTGCTGCCTTGTCAGCACCGAAGCCCAGAGAATAAGCAGACACAGGCGGCCTCTATGATAACACCGGTACAGTACTTTGTCACAATATACATTTGTCAGGAAAGCTGAGAACTCAACTTTCAAGTGATAACATCACATTCCTATCAAGTGATATCAAAAAATAAAACATGAAGCAAGCTTAACTGCTAAAACCTGTGAGCAATTATACTGGGTAAGTACTAATAAGCATAAATAATGAAGTGTTACTTTAGGCTGCTATTGGACAGTATTACTGTGTAGTAGTACATGAAGCTTGTTATTTTCAGGATCAGTGTGGTGTTTAAGATTGATGTCAAGATATCGGAGCAAAAAGTGTTTAAGAAGCTATTCATGGAAAGGCTGTTCATCCAGAGAGCTAGATTTTGGCAGGTGTTGGCCATTTTGCTATTTTGTACTTCTGTAGATTCGGTCGTTTCAACAGCCACAGCCTATGCCTTGTGAATTTACTTTAAATACTTCAATTTGCTAAGCCTCACCTTTTTCTTTTAGGTATAGTTAACTGTCTTCCTTGTAGAATTTATTCTATGCCTCCTATTCCTTCTGCTTAGCTTTATTTTAATAAACTTTTATGCAGCATTAAACAACCAACTTCTTTTGCAATGGCCTTTGGGGCTCACTCTCCTAGTAGAGGGTGTATTTATCTGCTAACCAATTGTTAAGTCAAAAATCTGCCCAGGAAAGCTTTGTCATAAACCTTTTGTATTGATCAGAAAAAAATATTTAATTTCTTTCCAGTTTATGAGAAACTGACTTTTGGGTTTTCATCTTTTGGGTAAGCCATAAACATCAAATATATAATAAATAAAAGATGATGTGTGTGCAATTAATTAATCCACATATCAGTTTCACATTTTCATTTAAGTGACTGAAATAAATTTATATTTAGATAAGATGGAGGGAAAAAAGCTTTTTTAAAACCCTCTGTGAATGAGTTGCATGTTAATAATTACATTATAGTTTCACAAGTCCAGCCTATGTTAATATATTTGCATTTCAGGGGAAGAAATACAAACTTGAGAGTAGAGTGTCTTGTAAAAACTAATGAAACTTTAAGAAAAACTAGATTGTCTGAGTTTTATCATTTGGCACTTAAATCTGAACTTCGCCCTTAAAACATTAAGCAACTTAGGTCAGCAAAAATGAAAAGCACTTCGCATGACAGAGTCCTTGATCAAGCAGAGACAATTGGTCACTTACACTTTCCATTATAGAGAAAATGACACATTGTACTTGAGAAGAGAGCTTAACAGAGGAAGTTATGGGGAGCAACTGTCTGCCTGTTCATCTATTTTTAGTTTTGCTGATGAATAAGCATCCAAACATCTCTTGGGGTAAAGATAAGGGGAATGAGAAAGGCATTAGCAATGGAAAAAATACCTAAGATGATATGGAGAATGAGGAGAAAAACACACAGGTCAGTGAATCACCAGCATGCATTCACTGAGTAAGCTGAAATATTTCACAAAAATGACCTCTTGGATCTTCATGTTATGCGCAACGCGAATGACTGGGTGAACTATCTTAATATGACTCAAATGACCCAAAGCAATTTCATTACTAACCTGCAAATCTTGTATGGATGATGAGCAGAAAATCATATGCCGTCAAGATTACACTGCTTTTGAGTCATCGAAAGAATTCAATATCAGGAAATATTGAGAGGTCGAGGAAGTTATGAAAAGGTTTTCAAGGTTGGGACTTATGCCAGCCAGAGTCTCCCAATGCTTCTGAGGCAATGTTACAGCACATCATACCCACCTGAAGAGATCCACTTTTCAATGCCAGAGGGAGAAGCTTCAATAATCCTGAACAATTGGACTCAGATTGCCCTGCGGGAGGTGCAGAAAGCTTCAGGAAGAAAGGCCAGCCTTCAGACACTCGTTCTCTTATCAACCCAGAGATATTGATCGGCCCCAGGGGGTGCTCCATTTCTCTTCTCTGCTTGCCAGTTTCTGGGCCCCTTTTCTGCTTTTCTTGTTGCGGCAGAGATAAAATGGCGTGTGTCATATAATCACTCATTTACTGATCATTTTTCTCATATTGAATTAAAAAAGGCAAGCTCCACCGTCTGACTGCGGGTCAGTGTGCTGTGGCATTGGACGTGTAGAAGTTTGTGGGGATCTAAATAAGACAGATGGGGATATTATTTCACAGCCAAGATAAACATGATTTTTTCTGCAGTATATGCTTTAAGGAAAGTCAATGTCTAGAAGCCCAGTTTGTACAGATATGAAATACTGCTGCAGCTCTCAAATGGTATCCTGGTGGTCAAATATCAGTGGTACTCAATGCTTTAACAATAAGTTTAAATAATTTTTAGTTCAGTTGCTTAACAGCATACTGCTCCAGACATACAACTTTTGCAACAGTTCAAAGGTGGCGCTAATATGACGTTTTTAGTAAGTGAAATGAAAGAAAAAGGATGAATTATCCACCTGGCATAAACTCTTCTCACACCACATTTGTCATAGATAAATATAACACCTTTATCAAATTGTGTTGCCATTTTGTATCCATGTGTTATTTTGTACCATTTAACTTTAACTTTACTCTTGTGAAAAATGACTATTATATTTGTCCAAACCAAAAATGGTCTAAAAGACCTCTTGGTGGTAGATATGGCTTATTGGATTCACATAACCACAGTTCCATAAAACAGACTACAAGCAGATATTGGAAAGTTAATCAAAAATTTCTGTTCTGAAAGTGGGTACAAAGCATTCCTCTTGCAAGTATAAAATTATGCAGAAAGCTGCACTTCATATCCCCCGATGTTGGCTATGGAACAATGACTGTAACAAAATTACAAATGTGGGAAAATGGCCAGCACCCTGGTGTTACTATAGGGTTCTATATCTGTTGTGTGTTTTATATCTGCACCAAATATCAATGGAGAGCCCTGGCAGTGGACAGGCAAGAGAAACAGTTTGTAACAGTGGATTTACTGAGGAGCGGATTGGGGAAAATGCAGTAGCCTTTACAGCAAAGCTTAATGTGATTCAACCATACAACTTTTGAGTAACACCTTGGACAAAATTTATTCCAAGTTAGCATTTTCTCAGAGTTTGCATGTCAAGAATAATACTGTATTTGCTGATTTTTTAAGAACCTTTTGGATTTGCAGGAGAATTTAAGTTTAAACTTTAGGCTAACAAAATCAGTTTTTGTTAAGATTTAAAGATAGACTCAAAAAGAGTCAGAAAAAAATAAAAGAGAAACTCAGGAAGGTCGTATTTGATAGGTTAGTGCCATCAAAGTCGGGCTAAGCTTACAGTGACAGCTACCAGCTGCATGCAATAACCTGCAACCCTCCATCATGACCTTTATATACATTTTTTTGAGTTAGACACATCACTGTGCCCTAGACTGGGTGTCTAGTGGACAAAGGTATCTGGTAAGAAGAGAGGACACACAGTCAGACAGCGTTTTACACCCTGTGCTTCTTGTTTCTCTCCCTTGTGGCTCCCTTAGCTCCTTTTTTTGTGTGTTTTGATCACTTAGCATGCACAAGGGACACGCCTGTAAAACGTGCTGTGTTGTAATTTGCAATGAATCCCCCCAGAACCTATGAGTGGTTTTTATTACCCAGCATGCTCTCCAGGCTCATAAGACGTGCAGGAACATTTCATCTTATATAGGAATTTGATGGGAGAGACTGAGACCCACCGTGTCAAGGCCCCTGAAGTGTTATGAAAACTCCAGTGTGTTTCTTTGGTAACTGATAGCGTGAAGTGCAGATACAAATTATGCTTAAAGCATGTTTACTAAAAACAATAAATTCCAGCATGCTTATATCAAGAGGAAAGTTTTGGTGGCTAGAACATCTTGAGTCGAGTTATTTTCTCATGATCAGGTCAGCTAGGCCCAAAGATGAATAGTAATGAAGAAATGTTTTTAAGCCTGCCATTGCTTAGTTATATTAAAGTAGGCAAGGTTATCAAAAAGTGTTCATAAACAACAGGGATAGATCTGCAGGGGGTAAAAAGAACACTGCTAGGTATTCTGCCTGCAAACAGCAGTGTGATTTAAGGCCAGGCTGACATGATAAGGAATCACAGATTGACAGTGACTGTGTGGGCCTTGCGTAGAGAATAAAAGCAGCATGACATGATCTCCTTCTGGCTGGCACGGGAAGTGAACTAAATCTCAGAAAATTGTACCTAATTTGATTAAAAGGTTAGAAGCTTTGAATGTGCTAGTTAAATTGTTTACGAGAGGCAGGAATTTCTTCCATGCTCGACACGTCTGTGTGCACTCGGGCTGTCATGCGAATGCGGAGCGCGTCGGCTGAAATTCATTATTTACCAATCACACTGTGATTTTATCCACCAAACCAGAGCGAGCGCTTAGCAATGAGCAGACAAGTCTTTACGAGCCACCTCACACATTTTTAGCATGGCAAACAAGACAGTAAATACCGAGACAGCGCTGCGCTTTAACATGCAATTAAGAGAGAGGTAATTAGATAACGGTCAGTAAAACAGTGAGGAGGAATTGTAAAAGCAGGAGCGGAGACAAGACTGAGTGTGGGATCCGTTAAGTCCTGGACACAGCATGCAGCTGACAAATGATCGTCTTTGGGTTTCTCATTTCTGTTGCGAAAATGCAAAAAACAGACACTCAAAGGTAAAAAAAAAAATGCAGACTAACCCTTCATCTCATCTCGCCGCACCTATGTCGTGGTTATTTCCATTAAACAGAGGTCAAGGTACTAATGGAGGACCTTGTGGCCTTGTATGCCTGTAGATCCCACCCTCTGACAAACACTGCAACCACCACCAGTCCCCTGTTCTCTTGTAAATCAAATGGACGTCATTCACACCGTCTGAGTGTTTCATGGCCCTCGTGGAGGCTCATGTAGTCCCATGTTTACTCGTTAGACAGGAGGAAAAATCAAATGTGGGAATGACGGCAAGAATCAAAGAGCTCAGAAAAGAAAGAGAAAATAACTAATGACCCTGGAGTTCACTGAAAAGCAAAGACATGATGAGATGTCATCTATCGGGGAAAAGCAGGTCTCCAAAATAAATGTTTATTTAGTAACTATGCTGGATTTGTTACAAATAAAACCATGCTGGTAAAGTAATTACCTCATTGTTGGAAATTCACTCAACATTAATTACTTCCCTTTGAACTATATATGTGGTTCTTTTCTTTATTGTGATGCAGAGGAAAGGCAAAGGATTGTGGCTTTATGCACACTTGTAATCTGCACACTTCATCGCTATTAATATATAATATTAAATTCAAATGTGCAAGAACGACACAAAAACAAAACTTCTTTAAAAACCTTGTTATTCGTACATGGTAAAACAGGCCAATGTCTATGACTGAGTTCACAAATTCACTCATAACTGTGAACATTTTCCTAAATATTAAATTTGAATTGGCATTATAAACCCTTAAATCTCCGGTCTAAAGTGTTTAACGTTACAGTGAACAAATTTTTCAATGGGAGGAAGCTGAAGGCATTTTTTTTCTGAATCAATGTCACACAAAAAATCCCTGAAAAAAAAATCAATAACAGTTTAATAAAAAAAGAAGTGCTCCAAGGATAAAAATCTGACAAAGACAAAAAAATAATAACCACAACAAATGGAAATTTAAGAGTCCTGAATAGACCCTTTTTATTTGCTGCTTGACAATTACATAAATAAGAAAATATGTATTAACATTTTTGTAATTTGGTTTGTGAATAGTTAATAGGGAAAGTGATTTAATCAGTAAGTCAGCAGCTTACTGTCTGTTACTCTTATGTTCATGATTATTGGCTGTTTGTGGGACAGATGATCTAAACCTAAAATTTCCAGAAAAATATTATGAGTTAAACTTGCTGATGAATAAGCAGCAAGAAAAAGATACTTACTTCATGTGAAGCCTCACAGTGGCTTAGCTGCACTAACCTTTTCACTTCTTCCTGTGCTTCCTTCCTCTCACATTTATGTAGTTTACTTAATCTTCCCTTATTACCCATAAATGCTAAGCGGCTGGGATGAATTTGCATGCAAATCAGAGTGCAAGCTGACACTTGTGACTTTGTTTGCAGCAGAGCTTTTATGGGATAATGAAGATACAGTTTGAGGCACGCAGACACAATGGGGTGTTAACACATGACACCTGAGTCGTAACTTGTGTCTACCCCCGATGGGACTGATGTTTTCAGGCCTTCAGAATGTCTGACGTTGGAGGCCCGAGAATGAGTCGAAGTCCAGATGAGAGGGAGGTGGTTGCGGGGCAGAGACGGATAGGAAAACATTCCCCAGTCGCTAAGCTCATCTCCATAAATCCAGACACAGGCAGAGGGTACAGACGTGGGACAATAAATGACCAGTTAACTACTCCTAAACACGTTGGTTTTCTGCCGGATAGCTGCTGATATGGGTTCAGGAGGAACTTGAGAGAGCACAAAACCCGTCCTTGTAATCTCATTTTATGAAGTCAGCAAATCAACCAAGAAGCATATTAACAACCAACAATAGTGGTCATTGTTTAGCAACTTAGTGCGTTTTCACATAACATATCAGCTGTTTTTATGCCTTTGAGCCTAAACATGTTACCTAGCAATTACTGTCATAGAGTAATCTGTCTTTTGAGTGCCGCTGTGATGAATAACTATTAAGTTTTTAACCACAAGATGTGTATCCCATATCAAGCGTTTTTCTTTCTTTTAATAAAGAAGATCGCCTTGCACAGTTTCAAATAGGACTGACAGCACTGGATGTTGCTTTATTGAAATCCAATTCATGTATTTTATTGGAATTTCGGGGTGGAACAAGATATCTGACAGATTTATACAAATTGGTGTCATGATTTGGCACAACAGTTTGGCATAAGACTGACAGCGTTGTATTAAAATGGATTACATTTAAAGAACTCAAGGTTGCAAAGGTCGGTGATTGCAAAGGCTTTGAAGATATACCTGTGACTTTTTTTTTTTTTTTTTGAGACGTGAGGTCAGTTACAATGAAACGAGAGTCGCGTAATGCCGATTAAGAAACAAAGCCGGATTATAAACCTTTGAGGAGTGAAAACTGAGGCGAGTTTGCATTAGAAAAGGTGATCTCCCTACAGGTGACAGATCTCACACATTTTCGCTTGGGCGGGTGGGAAAGATAAAGCAGAAGGTTTGAAAAAAAAAAAAAAAAACTTAATATGTAGTCCTTATCTGGGGGACCTTTTCAGCAAAGCGGACTATCACTCAGGATCAAATGACATTAAGGTAATGAGCCAGAGACACTACAAAGAGCGGTTGGTAGCAGCCCGGCTGGCTGATGCCTCCCACGGAGGTGATGAGTTAAGAAAGGTGTGATTGCTTTACAGACCTTTAGCCACACCAAATTTGCGTGTGTGGGAAATCACACGTGCAGCCTAATGGCACTGAGGACAGCAAGGCCACTGCCAAACATCTTGTTCCTCTTAACAGGAATGTGATAATGAATCTAGCACCTTAGGTTGCCTTGAGGAATCACACAGGACTGGCAGGTTTATAAACAACATGGGAAAGAGTGGCACACATTAAATGCACATTTAAAATTCACAATAAGATTATGATGAGTCAAGACATGTTTTTTTGTGATATCATTTCTAGAATCCAGTTTTTAGATATGCAACATTACATTGAATTTAATCTGAAGCAGCTGATGGATTTGCTCTATACTGTCAGGAACAGAGGAGTCTGATAATTCTGCACATATTTTAAATAATTCAAAAACTTTAAATGATTTAAAAACAAAACAAAATAATAATAATAAAAAAAATACGTCCAAACACAAAGCCTCAAGCCCAAACTTTTTTTTTTTAAATAAAAGGAATAATTCAAAACTTTTACAAAAGTATTCATACTCTGAACTTTTTACATACAGTGACAAAGTTCAACATATTCCAGAAATTTTGTGCAATAAATCAAATCTACCAAATTTGTTTTGTGCAGAAGTAATAATTGGCCTGTCGACAAATTCTTTTACATAAGCTGTAAATCTTTCCAGTCATCGTGGCTCTTCTGGCTTTCCTTTCTGGATAAAGATTGAATCCAAAGTTTGGAATACTGCTTTATGTCATGTCCATTCTAATTATTATTATTATTATTATTTTATCTCTGATCCATCTGCAGTGTCTCTTGGTTTTCATGATACTGTTTGTTCTCTAATGTTCACCAACAAACCTCAGCTGGTTTTATACTGAGATTATATTCAAACAAAGGCTGAGTCTTCTTCCTAATCTGGCGACTCTGGATCTGATAAGTACGGTACAAGGATAACAATGGGACTGAAAGGTAATGCAAGCCACACTTTTCAGATTTTTTAATTTAGAAGCATTACCATACTGAAGGAAATGGACAAACTGGTGCAACATACTGAACACTAAGCAGTATATGAAAGAAAGTTAATATTTTAAAAATTCAGACTAAATATCCATCACTACATATTAAATATTAGCAACTTTATTGTGCCATTTATCATATGTATTGTATAGAAGTAAAAAAAAAAAAAGACACTTGATACTGTGCATGTTTTGTTCCACAGCGTGTCCACACTTTATAGACAAACTGACGTTCCAAGGGGCCACTTAAAGCTATCATCACATCCTTTAATGGCCAAGTTCATGTTTATTCTCTCCCCATAGGTCATCTCTTCCTGTAGTGTGCAAAAAAAAGGAAGAAGAAAAAAAAGAAAAACCCATCATGCCTATCCTCTATTTTCTCATTTCTTCTGCTCATCAATCTTCGGGGTGCCCACTTAATCAGTTTCTGTCCAGTCTCTCCCTTTCCCGTCATCCCTCTCCAGTCGTTTACCCATTCTTCTTCCTCCTCCATCATTCTTTCACTACTCCTCTCCTCTCCAGTCACCCTCTAATCTCTCGGTCTGAAAGGTGTTTCCTGAGGAGGGCACGCGGGAAGACAGGCGGGAGTGATGGATCACTCGGTGGACGCTTCACTTTGTCCTCACTGCGAGGCGGGAACAGGGTGGTGATGGGACGATAAAGTCCAGGCCTTGTTAAGCATTTATGGAAAGTCGAGTCTTCCAGCTGCAGCCTTAAGTGGCGCTCCGCAGTGACTATTCTCAGTAATGTTTTGAATCTGGGCCTAAAGGAGTTTGCAGACTGGCTCGGCGCGTAGAAGCAACAGATGAATGCTCCCGCGAGCCAAATTCTTGGATCACTCCGCTCAGCTGCGGTTTGATGTCTGGCAAATGTTTAGTTTTATCTCCCAACTTTTTTGGCTTGTTTTTAGTCGTGCTTTTGACCTGGAAGGATGTTCAACAGAATCCAGAGAGGAAAACACCTCTTTCTCCTGATTTTTCCACTACAGTCACGCAGCTGTCAATATCTCCATAAATAATACACACTGACAGTTGCATAACCTCATTAATATCCAGACTTTATGTATGGGTTTAAAACTACAATAACAATAATTAAAGGATTAATTCTAACAAGATTGGTCACCTACTGAAAAAAAAATTAAATCAAATAAACTTTCACATTTAAACAGTTCAATGTGGATATTTTCGGCATTTTAATGATTTAGGACACCTCCAGGTGCTGAGCTTGGTTACACAACACTGGTACATAAAGACGAGACAGGCAAGACAGATAAGCAGGGAGGAGAAGCCGTACGACAGCTGCCGGCCTGGTTGGGTAACACTCAAGCGGGACCCCCCGAGAAGAGCCCGGCATGGGGTAACGTCTGCGGGGCAGTCGGGGAGGAAGACTTCAAACGCAAGACTTGTTCAACCTCTGGTCCTCCGCAGCTCCGTCTCCCACTGTTCTGCTCGGCACCATGGGGGACCTCTGAAGACCTGGCCAGCAGTTGCCTTTTCTACTGGTCTCTGCTAGACTTAGCGAAGTCTGGGTATCACTGCTGGCTTTCTAAAAGAAGTTCCATCAAGGTGTGGTTTCACTTACGAATGGGTAAATAATAAGCTCATGCTCCTCAACGAATTTGTCCGAATTGACCTGCGTCACCGAAAAGACAGGAGTAAAAGACGCGCGTCTCTGTTTTTATGATTTCCAACGGATCAAAAATGAAACGTTTAAAAGAGCATTTCTATTCAGTTCCCTGAGTCGATGTTCTGTAGAACAATCCGTTCCTTAATGTTTAGCTTTATGGCCCGAGCCGAACATGACCTGAAATATTGCTCTGAAGATTTGTACTTGACTCATCCTGCGGTTAAAACAAGCAACAAGACTGAGTTGGAAGACATTAAGCAAAAGCTAAAAGTGGGAGAAGTAACACTGCTTACTTAAATGGTGGTCTATATGTTGGGTTTACTTCAGGCCTATAATTAAAGTTAATTAGCTGGGTCAGATCAGGCTAGTTCAGGGTCGGGTTGGATTTCTTTAGGCCCAACCTAAACTCTACTAACCCTGCAATATCACGAGTCGCTTAAGGTGTGTCAGTAAGTACCTTTTCATATTGGGAGCAGAACAGTTTCACCCTGTATTTAGCTCCGTAATCTTTCCTGTCCAACCTGAGCAGCTTCCCTGTTTATGTTTTTTGGCACAGACTCTGAAACTTGTGCTGTGGACTTCTGGACTCCCTCCAGAGGCTTGCATTTGTGCCATACTCTCTCCATTTCCTGGTGATGGACTGAACCAAACTCGAATTAGTTGTTCATAGTTTAGGATATTGTTTTAGAACTGCATCCTGCCGTAAAGATCTCCACAATTTATCATTTTAAGTGTCAGCTGTGTCCCTTGGTCTCCATAATCCTGTCTGTCATCTAATGTTCTCTAGCAACCCTCTCAAGCCTTCACAGAGCAGTTATGTGTATTGCGAAAATGGCAAACAGATGCACTGGATTTTAATTAGGTATAATGGCGTAAATGAGGCAGAATATAAATACACTTCACAGTTTTCTGATTTTTATTAGTCAAGACTTATAAACAACAACAACAATAATAATAAAACAACAACAACAACAACAACAACAACAACAACAACAAAAACAATTTATTCGTCTCCCAAAATAACAATTATGGTTAGCGAGGAGTTTCATGTTGTTCTATCACATAAAACCCCAATAAAATAAATTACGGTTCAAGGAAGTAAGTAGGTACATTAGGGCAAAGAGTATTTTTGCATGTGGTCGTAAAAATCAGGGGTGGGAATTGCAATAAAAGCAACAATGTGGCCGCCTAATTTCCCCTTACTGCAAACATCATACCCACCTTCTACATGATTACAGTCAAAAAGACCATTATAGAATGTCAGCATCTTTAATCAAATGCAGTTTTTACCAACAACTTCCTTAAGCTCTCTCCTACTTTAGGGAGGTTTTGTGTTGGCAGAGGACTTGAGGGATTATCTGTGTGTTTACAGTGGTGTAAAGAAAGAGTCAAAGGTGCAGGTATGTGACCAGAACTGTGTTTTGGTAAAGCAGGTTTGGCTCTGTAAGAGCGTTTTCACTATAATAAAACTACTTCTGTAAATGAAATCTTTTTAATAGTTATGAAGATCTGGAAATTTACTGCAAAAAAACAAAACAAAAACAAAAACAGCCAACCTAAAAAGCATGTCAGCGACACATTTTAATCCTGACGCAGGATGGCTAAAATATCATATCAAATCAGTCAAAAAGTGGTCCTGCCGCAGGAGATCTAAGCGGCCACAGCTGATGATCTGGGCGATGGGGGCTTCTAAGACCCGGGAGGTGACTCAGCTGAGGACGAATCTGCACGCAAAGCAGCCATAAACACCCCCAAATACACACAGATACACACAGGATCTGGTGGCAGACAACAGTCACCCTGTCATCTTCGATTGCGGGTCGCACATGTCGGGCCAGCAACACCTCGCACAAAGCAGAGTGGGGCTCGGCCCCCCTAGCGTCCCCCTGCCGCCATGTGGAGACTGCCAGAGAGTTATTTCAGCTCAAAAGAGCAAACACAGAAATCAGTCTGTCAAAAAGGCTCGCAGTGATGCCAAATGTCATTGTCTGTAGTTTATAATAAACAAATGCGATTGGGGTTTTACCTAATCAGAGTGGGTGTAATAAAAAGGAGCAGAGCCAAAATGATGTGGAGCAACTTGCAGGTTTAAGTTAAACTGCACTTCTAACAAGAGGCCATCTAAGAATAAACCTGCATCTTAATATAGGAACTGAGAACAGGAACAGGAAGGCTGTTTATCTTCTTAGTCATGCAGATTATCTATTAAATCTATTAAACGTCTCTTTATTTCTGTTCTTATCAGACGGAGGGAAGTTTGAGGGAACTTTTGAGCTTCAGGCTACTTTCCAAAGCCCGTAGGCTCACATGTGTTCGGCAGATGGCACAGAGTAAATGGCACGGATGTTATTCAGCTGTATATATATCTCTCACAGACCCTCCAAGAATGTCCGCACAAGGCCAAGCATTATGGCATCTGAGGGCTGCGCTGTCTACTGCCGGTAAGGGATTCTGTCTGTGGAGGTTTCATTTGGATAAAATGCAGACGACGTTTGTCATGATTTAATCTTTGACTGAATCAAAGATTGGTAAATCTGTGATCCAGTCTGCTAGTTATTTGAAGATTTCCTTTAAGTGTCTTCCAAACCTTAGGTCTGACTTACCTTCCTTCTTTCAGCCCTGTGCTTTATTTTTTTTTTTCAAACTAACTTCGTCTCTCCGTTCTTCCTTACGTTGACCCTAAAATCAATTATTTTTTCATTCTCCCTCCTTTATCTGTTTGTTCTTCCTTCCTTTGTTAGTTTTCATTGGTAACTGCAGTTATGGAGGACCTCATGCGTGGGTGGAGAGCTTCACAGACAGAAAAAAAAAAAAATCTGCCTCAAATTGTCGCAGTTAACACAGCTGAACAAATCCAGGATTTCTCTTGTGTGACAAATATATATAAAATACATGTAAACAATTAGATTTTTTATTTTGAGACCATATATATAAAATGAAGCAACACACAAGGAAAAATGGGTGTGAGTACATATTTCTTACAATACATCCTACAGTATGTAATCCTATATTGCATCACATCTTGTGTCATTTCTCTGATACAGCAAAAAAAAAAAGAAAAGAAAAGCACAAAAGGTTTTAGGTCAGTTTCAGTGCAACTCCTCCTAATTGCCTGTTTCATTATTTCTAGGGAACTTAAGTTTGACCTATGAATCAATCTGGCAGCCACAGAGACAGACTTCATCCCCCTCAATTCTATTACATCTTTGAAAAAAGGACAGAGATTATACAGATGACTAACAAGAGCTATTAGTTGTTCTCAGGTCCTCTCAGTGGATTTTTGAAAAAATATATCTCAACCATGATTCGTCTGTTAATTGATTTTTTTTACTTTTTTGTCTACCACTTGTTTCCTTTGTTGGGTAAAATTCCTGAAGGAGAAATTAGCAAAAAAAAAAAAAAAATATATATATATCTGAGTAAGTAAATTACCCTTTAAAAAGAGTAGAGAACTATTTATCAATAACATGTTAAAATATAAAAATTCAGGCTTCCTGGGTGTGCTGTGGTGGTGCAGGGGTTAAGCACAACCCACATATGGAGGCCTCAATCCTTGACGTGGCTGTCTCAGGTTCGATTCCCATCCTGGCGACCTTTGCCGCATTTCTTCCCCCTCTCTCATTACCCACATTCCTGTCAATTAACTATCAAATAAAGGCCACTAGAGCCAAAAAAAATCTAAAAAAAAAAATTCAGGCTTCCTTGCTCAGAAAAGATAGCATATCTAATGTGTCTTTAATAAAAATATAATCATTGCAAATTGTCTATAGCAAAAAACAGGAACACCCAGAGAAACTGAATATAATTAATATGATTCATGAAGAAATAATGATTGAGGTTCTACTTTCTCAAACTGACAAATGACTAATGTGTTTTTTACGTGTTTGCAAACTCATTCATACGTGCATATTTTACAGAGAGAGATGAACAGAGGATTTCCTTTGGCAAGCGATCTCTATCAGTTACTCCCATCAACGTGACGTAAATCTCCACGGAAGCGCAGATAAGCTGCAGGAACCCCCCCGGACATGTCCAGGTTGACTCCGACTGAGCTGTCACAGGTTAGCGTGTGTGCAGCTCCTATAGGCTCCAGGAAAGGTATTATCAGATGTTTGATCAGTTGTTAGTGAAGCGATCCTCTGGTCTATCTCATCAAATTCACAGCGTCTATCCATTTGCAAAGCGAGCGTGGCTGAGCGAGTGAGCGACAAGGGTGTCCCAGAAAACACAAGGAAATCTGATAAATTGTGGATTTTAAGTGTCGCATAAACAAAACATTTCATGATGTGGAAGCCATAAATATCAAAATAGGAAATGAAAGGCTTGCAATTTGTCACTATGTGCAGTAATGAGGCAAACTATATATCTAGACATCTAAATGTACGATTTGATTGAAATATATATATATATATATATGTTGTAAGTCCTCCAAAATATTATTATATTACAATACACAACACTTTTTCACAACATATATATATTTTTAAATGTACTAATAATCTATTTTATTGGGAGTTTATGTGGCAGACCAACACAAAGTACATAGATGGTTTTCACATCGTTTCCAAATAAAAATCTTAGAAGTGTGTGATCTATTTTTATGTAGTCACCCTGAGTCAGTATAGAAAAACATGTTTACCAGCCTGAGAAATCTAACTGAAATATTTTAATTTATTTTTTGATTAGTCTTTGCAAAATGACTCAAGTTCAGTCAGACTTAACAAAGATGGTCAGTAAATAAATAATAAGTAAATAAATACTAAAAAGACTTTGGACTATTTTAACACATATGTTCAATAGAAATTGATCTAACACATTTAATTGGAGCTCTAAATGCAAGTCCAGTTAAGTATCAAGTGTTTTGCAGCACTTAACAGCTTTTTCTTCCAGGAGTGCTCTGTATCTGGTTTCATCCATTTTCACATCAACTCCAACCAGCTTCCTTTTCCTCACAGAAGCAGTACACACAGCATGATGCTGCCATCACCACAGGAAATATTGGGAATCACCCCACACAGACCACAGTATATGTTTTCTTCTTAGATTTCTTTGGCACTAGTAATTTGAAAGAAGAGGGAATTCACGCTGCAACTGATCCAAGTCTGGGAACTGAACCAGGAAAGCTCTACCGACGACTACAGTGTCTGTAATTGAGTTCCCGGAGTGTAGCATGGACAGAAATTCTCAACACTTTTCAAATGTTTATTTTATTATTTAAAATGTCAACTACCCCCCCAGTCCTTTTTCTTTCTGCTCCACTTTGTGATCATCTGTACCCATTAAAACAAATTTGTAATGTCTGAAAAAATGCAGAAAAGCTCAAAGCTCAATCATTATTTTTGCAACATACTGTATTTCCAATATCTCTGGAGCGCTCAATGGTGAACCCGAAAAAATGAGCGACGCCTTGTGGTCTGTTCGTATGGCAGGATTTCAAGGGCTGCTGACGTTGACCCCTTATTGTTAGATGCTCCCTTTGTGGTCGAACTCGTCACTGTACTGAGCGAAGGAAAAGAAAGCCTTCTCTAACAGTCGGTCATGCCCCAGTGCTCCTGGCAACAACAGGTCCCAAGGACGCAGACCTGCCTGCCCTATATTGGCTCGGCTCTCCATTAGCGTTGGCGACACCAGCCCCCTGTCAGCTGTCCCATTCGGGGCCGGGCCGGCCCTTTATTAAAGCTTTGATGGCCGCTGAACAAAGGGGCGTCCTATGTTTAGATGATAGAATGTAAGCAACTGGTTTTCTGCTTGGGCAACGCAAGACAAAGAGCTTCCTTCTGAATACAGCGGAGTACGCAAGCGAGAATGAGTGAGAAAACTGGAGAGGGAGGAAGGAGAGGAAAAAAAAAGGAGGAATTTGCCCTAAACTTGGGAAGAAATAACAGATTTCTGCGTGAGGATTACTTTGATGGCATGGAGAAACTTCACAGGTGGCCATGATGCTTTGAGAGTAACGGTTAAAGTCCCAGAACCCAAACAGTAAACATTACTATGGTGTGTTAAGCTAGAAAATCAAAACTGAAGTGTAAAATGTCTGCAGTACAAATTTACTATGTAATCAATTACATATCGACTATTTAATAAACCAAACAAAAACTAAACTTTTTGTACTATTTTACATTGACTAATGGCTTATATTTATAAACTACAATGGCTTTTTTAAATGAATTACAAAGCGTCGTTAGCTAAATGTGTAGCAATTCCAAATTAATATTGTACATTAAAATGTTCGGTGATTGTCCTAATTTTGCTTCTTTTTGCTGTGACACATTGTTTTTTCTTTTTCTTTTACATTAAAGATACTAAAAGTGATAAAAAATGAATGTCATATCTCTGGAATACAATAAGGAAAACTATTTTAAAGCCACGAAAAAGAGAAACAATAAGAGCCTGACATTATATATCTTTAGTTATTTACAAAAACTATTATATATACAGTATATATATAAAAAAAAAAACTGCAGTTATTAGGTAGAATCTCTTTCTCTGTCCATACAAACTGAATGGAGCAAAGCATTTCTTTTTTTTTTCTTCTATCCACTCCCAATAACTTGTGTGGTTGTATTAAACATGCAAGGGGCCCAACTGTCAGCTCGTATGTTTGTCTTGCACACATACCTGGTCATGGCTGGCTTGTAGGGTGCTCCCGGTGCCGTGGAAAGTCATTTGCACTGGGGACAGGGTCAGATAGGTCACAAAATCCTTCCCACTCTGCGCATCGCTGTACTGCACCTGAAAAAGTAACAAATAATTTCAGCAGTGAGTAGAGAAATAAAAACATGACATTCCCTCAAAAAGGTGTTTTGAGATTGTGTTTCATGTCACAGACCAGCACAATATAGAACATGAATGGAAAAATGGAAATGCATTTAAAAATGGTTTACAAATATTGTAAAATCTTAACCAAATTGTTTATATTTCTGTTACAAAGCTTGTGATTTACTACTAAGCCAATTAACTGCATGACAAAATCTAAGAAGCTCAATAATTTTCATTTTGATTATTAATATTTTTCGAAGGGTAATTTTGTTTCCACATTTGAGACATCATAATCCATCTTATTCATGGTTTCCATTTTGTTTTTTTATTTCCATTTTATTTATTATTTTTGGTTGGGGTTTATTTTGGTTTTTCAAACATCTTTCAATTGTAGTGTTAAATATTCTTTGCAAAATTAAATTTGATTGGTCTTTGAAATTGTGAACTTGCATTATTATGCCATCAGCAGTACATTACTTGAAAATGGTTTCAAAATAACAATATAATTGTTTATTGCAATAATCATTGGAACAATTCATGGTCCAACAAAATTTGCTACCATGACAGGCCTACGTATTACTCTAATGCTATTACATTAAATATCAACTGAACCACAAACACTTTTCTGGTTTAGCTGTCAGCTTTCTGTCACTTCACAATAGAGCACAACTTCATCAGGGGATGGCTAAAATAATATTTGCAATACAAATAAGCACTGAAATTTGTCGTCGCAAAGGCACTGCAACGCTCATCACTTTTATGCTCAATTACCCACCAACACACAGGAATGGCAACAGAGAAGAACAAGTGAAAGTGCATCTGTGTGTGATTGAGAGGGGGCATCCGAGGTAGAGATCGCATCGTGAGTGACCCCTCTGAATTGAGAGGTTAACTCCGCAAGCATTCCTAAATGCTGTGCAATCAGGACTGTTATGACATGCTGCTCCTCTGGGACAGGCTGCTCCTGAGATGGAAGAGCTTGTAGTTAACGCTGGCTGCTTAGCCTGCCCTACTTCTCACTGGCTCTGTCCCAGTGTTCGCCTGTGGTCTTGCATGAGTTTATATGTATTTGCCTGGCCTACTTCTGCCCAGGACAGCTGCAGGCATCTTAATAAATAGAACACATAACTATGAGACCTGAAAGAAGAACTAATACCAAGAGACGGAGGCGCTGAAGGACAGAGAGGTTTTCTGTTAAAGTTTGTGTTACATTTGTGTTAACGTACAGACTCTGACTGATTTTGTTTAAGTCAAGTCACAGAGAAACACAAAGTAGTCAATTAATTAGTGGAAATAAAAGGTTTTCAGAAGAATATAAATATAAAAAGGTGTGTAACATCATCAACAACTCTGGGGTTATTCTCTACCAGATTTGATATCCAGTGACTCTAAATGTTTGCCAAACAGCAAAGATTGGATACAGAGCATCCAATCAAACAAAACCTCTTAATTATATTTAGACCTGAACTTTGACTGGGCCATTTTAACACATGCATATGCACTGATCTATGCCATTCATGTATTGTTTTACATATATTTTAACATCATGCTGTCCTGCTGAAAGCTAAACCTCCATCTAAGTCCCTCATCTTCCAGCGGATTTTCTTCCAGGACTGCCCTGCAAAAACTGTATAAGATTACAAGAATAAAGTCATAATATTAAGAGGATAAATAATTAATTTTATGAGGGCTCCAAAACAAAAAAAATTAAAACAATTTAAATAGAGGAATTTTGAGAAGGTTATACTTTCACATCTGCATCACATTATTATTACCAGTAGGAGGACTTTAAAAAGATTCTGCAAACAGCTGTCTATTTCAAATAAAGATCTACATGAAATGAGCTGGTTATGTCGGATCCTGATAACTAAGTTCGCTTCTAATTAAAATCACCGTTTTTTGTAATTTTAACATGTTTATTCAGGTAATATTGTGACCATACTCTCAAAGTTAAAAAAGAAAAAATCTCATAGCCTCGCCAATATATACATTGTTATTTCTACTTATTATGTGGTCATTTGTGTTGGTCTGTTACTTAAAAATCCCAATAAAACACAATGAAAGTTTGAGGTTATAATGTGATGAGGTATTGCTTTCGCAAGGCACTGTACTCTGGACTTTCAACAGTGCACAGGAAACTTCAACCTCACTGGGAAAATATAATTTTGCAACAAATGATGACGCAAAATCATATTTCACATACTTTAAAGGATCCAATGAAACAACAAGCTTGTGGAAAAACAGATATCAGCTTTTGAATTCAAGCATAATGAATGTCCTGGCTCCCAATCTGCATATTTATGTTGGAAGAAACGTTTTCAAGTCTTTTAATCACAGAAAGTCATAAAACAAGCCTCTGCATGCAGACATGCTTATTTTTCTTTGAGTGCCCTAAATCTCCTCACCGGATCAAAGTTTTATCTTATCAAGGCCATTATTTGATGGCTATACATGCTGAGCTTGTGTGCATGCACAAGTACGCACACACAGCAGCTGTATACGATCTGTGACTGAAAGCTTCCAGAGTGGGGTGTGTGTGTGTGTGTGTGTGCGCGCGTGTCTTTTCTCTCCGGATGAGTTACGATCAGGCAGCCAGACACATGGAAGTCTGGCTGCCTGATCGTAATTCACACTCAAGCACGGAGAGATATGAACATGTTTCCATGAAAACACGAACAAGCGTGCGATGCTACATACGGCGCATACATAGAGCACATGCTGGCATGCGTGAGTGTGCGTGCTTGCACACCTGCTGGTGAGTCCAGCTCCCAGTGATAAACTGTGGAACGCTATCTGTTATGAGTATGACTGATGAATGTAGTAAAGTGAGCCATGGAGAAAAAATAAATAAAAAAAAGCCTTCCCAGACGGGTAATCTCCAATAAATTCTCCAGACTTAAACATAAACGAAAAAGGGGCAAAGGTGTGAGGGAGAAATAAAAAAGGAAAAAAAAAAGATGACAAGAAAAAGATGACAATACAACAATTTGGTAACAAAAGATTTATGCTGGAAAGTTTGGAGATGCTGTACATGAATGAGTTTGGTGAAAAAGCATGGAGTGTTTGTTTATATGTGACAGCCTCAAGTTCTTCTTTGAATAAGAGACTTTAATACATGATGTAATCATGATAAACAGTTGCCACTTTGCTCCAATCATCTGTTGCAAACTGTCAAAAGTTCAGCTGAAATAAGTTGACCTTCTCTAAAAGACTTTCAGTTTTAAGTTAAATCTTGTTCATTAAAATTTGGACAAACAAACAAAAAATCCCTTTTATAGAACAATATAAAACAAAATGAGATTTCTTGTTCCTTAAGTAATAAAACGTAAAATAATGTTATATTGATTCTTACAGTTTAAATTTTCCGTTTGTGTCCTCTCTAGGAGATTCCTCTTTGTTTTACTCTGCATGTATGCATTTTAAGAAGAAGTTCTATCAAAATGTTCTGGTAAAGTGTCAAAACAATCAGTATCAAAAGACAAGAAGATAATTCTTCAATTAATCCTATTTTGTTTATCATTGCTAAAAATGGTGGTGGGAGAATAATGTCGGGGAGATGTTTTAATGCCAGTAGTTCTAGTCAACTTAAGAAAAACTGTAGAATTTAAATTCACCTCTTTCCCCTCAATGAAGATTTAAACTCATCTCTAGCACACGGGTCAATCTAAACAGGTTTGGGAACAAATAAAGCAGGCTAACTTTATGCTTGTAGAACAGATAAAATGTTGTTTATCTAGTCAATTAGAAAATATTGACTAATTTACTTATATTTTTTGCCTTGTAATTATTTTCTACATCTTCTGAAATCCATTGAATACTAGAGCATTGAATACTAGAGCATTGAATACTAGAGCATTGAATACTAGAGTTTACAAGTAGATAAATCTTGCATTGTAAATTTTATTGATTATTTTTTTCCCTAACAAGCTACGATTTCTCCCACTTCTTTCTCACTCCTCTTGATTTCTGATAAAAAACAGAATGGTAAACATGATGAGGTCAAGAAATGAGTGAAAACTGGCAGGTCACCAACAATCACCCGTGGGTTCTACTATCCTGGTGGCTTTTATTTATTTATTTCTTTTTTGACAAAACAGTCAATATGTCTGACTGCTTTGAGGATTTACCACCAACTCTTAACTGAAGGCAGGAAACAAAGTTGACTGACCCGTCAGCGTCTACAGGATCATTTTATTTGTAATGATTTGGCGGAAACTGAAATAACGAGCGTCTTAAAAACAAGCAGCCCATTCTCAAATGCCAGCCGGCCTGTTTTGAGTGCATCTGTGAGCGGATGCATTCTAAACAGGCCCGACTAATCATCCCTGGTCCCATCACAAAACACAGCCTCTAATCCACTTCCTTTGGAGACAAAGAAGCAGGAGAGTTATGCAAGGCCTGCAATTGATCGGCGGCACTAATGTGGAGCGACCTCTGACATCTGGCTTCTAAAGCTGGATGGCTCATCTTCCAATGGCCCTCTTCATTGAAGCAAATGTAAACATGCACAAACCAAAAAAAAACAAAAAACACAGTCACTGTTTATGAAGCTTGGCAAAATCTATGTTATATAAACAATTATGTAGGTCAAAACCCGAAATATAAAATCAGAAATGAAATGCTGGGGAGCAGCGAGAGAAGCCCATACGGATCCCGAGGATGAAGTTTCACAATGCTGTAAGAGTATCTTCTAAAACAAACACTGAACTGGAGGGCTGTTGCATTATTTGCTTGCTTAAATAAGAGGATTTCACAACAATGTGCAACTAGTAGGAAATAACATTGACTTCATAGTTGTCAAGCCTGTACTGAGAGAATCTGGTACAAATCAATTAGGCTCCAAAATAAGCCACTTCGTTGGAGTCAAGAGGTTTTGAGTGGACTGTTGATATTCTCTGGACTTCCAGGAATAGCAGGATGTGGAGGCCAAACAAAGGTGCTCCTCCTGAAACGCACTCACCACTAAAGTCTTTATAAAAATTAGACCGTCGGTTCAAAATAAACTCTGCTACATTCTCATGACATCTTGTTGCGAATTTCGCATTTTGAAAGAGATTTATTTCAGTTTTAATTGCAAGTGCGAGCTGCGCAGGTTTAACAAATTACTTTTGGGAAACAGTTTTCACAGGAACATTGATGGGTATGCACTGTCCCATAAAAATATCCCCCTGTAAACAAAGTATCATATTTGGTACTGGCAATCTTAGCACAGAAACATTTAATGATATTTAAGTTAGTATTTGCTGTATGACTTCAAGACGAATAGTACATTTTCTGTACTATCTTACTGACATAATGTAATAATAGTGTTTTGGGTAGATCCTGATGGCAAAAATCAAACATCCATGAAGATTTAGTCAAAGACAACAGCACAAATTTGTGTTTTTATGTTTCCCCTTCTCACAAAATAGTCATGGGAGCGCTTAGAAACTTGTCTTGTGACAAGAGCTCATTGAGTACAGCATGACTTAAAACTAGAGGAAAAATGCAGGCCTAGAGTTTTTCTGAGAAACTTGCATGAGGATAATAAAAAGTATTGTTCCAGATTCCAAACAAAGTGCCAGGGTGAACACACCCTCCATCTCTACGTGCCGAGCCTGCGGTGGCACACAACTGCCATTGCTGCCAAACGTCGGGAATTCAATGAAATATGATCAATACTATCAAAATACACGAGAACAAAGGCGAGGAAAAGTGATTATGCTGCATATTCAAATTAGCAAAAATGCAGCGCTGGCACTTGAGGGTATTTGATTTAAAGGTTCGCAAATGGGCTTGATTGCGGCGCAAAAACATCACTGCCGAGTTTTGCTAAACGCACGCAGACGCAGGCATGCGCGTCAACACGCACACGGAGGGCCACCATGTGAGCAGAGACTGTGCGCCGAGCCAGCAGAGCATTAGCAGTCTTGATTTATACCACAGACAAAACTTGTTTTCGAAGATTGCTCTTCACACAAATATGCCGCAGACTGCAGCTGGAAGCCATCACCGGGGCCGCAGAAATAAAGCGTGGTGGGATTAGCCACCCCAAAATGTATTTTCTAAAGCAAATCCCAGAGTAAACAGAGAGCGGAGGAATGAAATGATGACAAGGAGATTGGAAACAAACTGTTGGTCTTTGAACGCTTGCAGCAAGCAGTTCATGCATTTGATCTCGATAAGAGAGACGAGAGAGTGAGGAGTGGAGATCAGGGAGGGAGAAAATAAGGTGGAAAGAAAAAAAAAAAAAAGGGTGTGTTTTGTGTAAGCTCAGAAACTGCCAGGCAGTGTACTAGGTGTAGTCGGCGCTGCTTGATGTGGTTTTTCTACACGGCCAAAGGAGGAAGCGGGGAGAGGGAAGAACAAACAGTGTGAAAGTGTGAGAAATCCTGGGAACTGGAGTGAATGGATATCAACACCCGCCACCCGGCAAGGATAGTGTTTTCATTAACTTGGGATTTCCAACATCAAGTTCTGATTTCAGTACAGCAAAGAGTACATCCCTGCTTTGTCTCTTAATCCGTCTCCAACGTTAAGCTCACCACAACTTCACTAAAAGAATCTCGGCTGATTAGCATCTTGGATTTGTTGTTTTGGATAGAGAGAGATTATAAAACAGCTAAGAGGATTTATCTCTTTAAACATGATGTGGAATGTTGAATGTAGTAGGTTGATCTATTCCCTCTAACTCTAGAAAACATTGAGGGGTTTCTTTTGCACCCTCAGCCTTCAAAGATTCTGTGCCACTGAATTTTTGATATTACCTCAGTTTTTAGTTTTTAGAGTAAAGATCTAATGCCCAATGTTGATAATAAAACCCGACAGGCTGGTCAAAATGAAACAATAAACAAAGTGGTTGTGTCATATTTTCCACGGCAGTGTCGGAACAGCATCAGGAGTGGCGTAACCTCTGAGTGGGGCTACAAAGGTGTCACATCTGCTCTTGCTGCCAGTTACCAGGGAATATGGCTTATGGAAAAGGGCGCATGCTGTTCACTCATTTAGTTATAAATGTAACAGAGCCAGTTTATTTTACAGCATATAGAAAAAGCATGCAACTAGATGTAATTCACATCATCTGTTGAAACCAAATTTTTACTCTACAAAAAGAGGAACTTTTCTGTCTTATTTTCTGACCTTAAATCATATTCAACTTATTTTTTCAATACAGTTAGAATGACTAAAATATTTTTTCTTGCTAAATGCCAGAATAATGAGCTATAATTTTTATTTTATATTCGTGCGCTAAGTTTAGTATGCTTTAAATTATTTGGGAAAGCACAGGTGATGACATCATGGCTACGTAAGACTCACAACAGCTGAGTTAAAACGAGGCACACCTGGGTGGGTATTTTCACGCAACACCTCAAACACACTGCTTCCTTCTGTGGCAATTATGGGTAAAATCAAAAGAAACCAGGGAATAAAGCAGGAAGGGAATTGTGGACCTTAACTTCTTGACAAGTGTGGCTCACTCCTAACATAATTTCCACAAACATGACGATACCATCAAAAACTCTATGGCTATATCCAACCAAGACACAAAAGAATGTGTTTTTAGAGTGAAATGTGCATTATTAACCCCAGAAATGTGAAGCTGTTGGCTGAAGTGTGTATCTATCTTCAGAGAAAAGAGAGCTGAAGTAACATAGCTTGGAAGGCCGCTCAGAGAGGAAGAGGGTTTCACTCTAAAAGCAACATAAAGAGCCATGATTGTTGGGGAAGAAACTAAAACTCAACAATGTCAATATTTATCTTTGGAGGAAAACTTAACTTACATCATTAATGGCTTAAGGAACATAGTCAATATTGTAGAGAGGCCAAATTTGAAAATCCGGTTTAGTTACACTGGTTCTGTCAGGACAAACATCACTGTGACGAGGAACAACACGCAGAAAAATTTAATCAACATTTCAAGAATGTAGTGTCAATGGGAAAACAAATGGAATACAGATAATTTATGATTTATGACCGGTAAATCTACAGCAACAAAAGGCCATAAAGCAAAACCAAAAAAAAAAAAAAAGAAAAAAAAAAGAAGAGGAACTACAGGAAACAAGATTTTTTGTCCTGAGTGTCTTTGACTTTCAGCTTTTTTTTCTTTTTTGTCTCTGTCCTACTTTCACGCTCTCACATATCCACTGTGCCAACAACACAGAGACCAAATTATTAGGCCAAACAAAAACTCTGGAATAGGTGCCAACATCTACGCTCCAAGCTACCACCAGAAAAATGCTGTTGCTTAGCCAGTCCGAGTTTCTCCTTGAGGCTGTTTTGCAATTAGATCAAAAAAAGGCTTAGCAGGTAGACTTGAGCTTTTGCCTCCTGAGAACGCCCTCGGTGCTGGCCAAGTTTCCTTAATTCATTGTATCATAGTCACTGTAATCTGCACACTTGGATAACATAATGACATTCCAAGATTTCTAATCCAACAATGACAGCATTATCGAATTTCAAAAAAAAAAAAAAAAAATCGATTAGACTGTGTAAATAGAAAGGAACTTAACACAAAGAATCAAGAGATGGGATTTTGGCTAAATATTAAAAATCAGTGATGACCAGCGACATATAAAGCTTAGAAGATTTGCTCAACACAGCTCTGTAAGCAAGCAGAGGTTTTCATTACAAACCCAGAAGATATGAAACATCCTCTCAAAGGAACACACATTGTCAGCATGTCTCAATTACAGCCTGAATTCTTTGCTTAAGAAACACGAGGGGATCTGCGCGTAAACCGATGCTTGTTTGTGTTTTTACTCCCAGAAATGTCTGCAAGCATTTACAAGCAAAAGCACACAACTATGTAATATGTTACAGTAAATATGTTTAGGAAACTACAAGAATGCCAACTTTACAGGCAAGCTTTGCCCGGCTCATCCGTTTCCACTAAACAGGACCTGCTGTGTGAATGTGTGTGTGCGTGTGTGTGATTGGCCAGGCGGCAGAGCTCTCTCAGGTTACATCCACACAGGAAGGCTAAGAGCAATAACAAAGGCCTTTCAAAGGAACCCTCAGCAGGTTAAGATAAAATGTTTTAGCTCAAACTGATAAAAAGCATCTGCGGCTTAAATGAGCAGGCGCTGGTATCAGCGCGCAGGTATGTACAGATTGAAACTGACAACGGATTCTCCGCCCCGAGTGGAAAACACAGACACACACACAGAGACCTGGGAGAGGGTGTGTGAATGTGTATGGTTTGGTACTGACAAACCCACCTGTGAAGCTGGTGCATTCTATCCAGGTCTGCTAATGAGAACTGATTGTGCTTTCAGTCTACTACATGTTGTTCTAAACACACTGACACTTCAACAACAAACAAACATAAAATACTGAAAATAATAACATAAAATGTTATATTATACTTTATAGATATCTAAAATATAATCTAATAATTATGTTTAAAGTTGAAATCAAATCAGGCTAACATTTTTCTGACTTAGGACAGTTGGGATTACCTGCTAACTCACAGAGTTACATTTATCTGGTTAACTATTTTTTTGTTGAGTTTTTTTTTAAGGTAAACAGAATCCAAAACTTACTGTTAGATATGGCAAAGAAAGCACTGTTGAAATTATTTGAGATGCACCAATCAATTTGCCAGAGAGGAATCAGCTAGTGTCACCTTGAACAGTTCTGGTCAGGGATTGACAGATTAAACAGTTTATAATCAGATTTTTTTCATCTCACTTTCACTTTCCCCTTCCCAAGTAGAATTGGCGATCTATAAACACATCAACTAACAGCTCTGATGTGCTTGCTAACTTAAAAACAAAGCAGATACGGATCTAGAAGACCTTTCGATGCATAAAGGTGATAATACTGTCATACCTTCATTTTCTAGCACCTCTATCAAAAAATCTGCAGCGTTTTACTTCTCTCTCAAGATTACATGTCTTAAAAAAACAAAATTATAATCAGTCAAGATCTGAATTGGTAGTTCTGACTTCAAAGAAACACAAATCTGCATTACGGATGAAGAGCCCATTGGTGCATTTCTAAATAACATATTATTTTACTTTAAAAACAGCTGAGTCAACAAAAGCATGGGGTGCTTTTATTCTTGTTAAACTTTGTAAACGCTGACTCTCCTATTTATGATGTGCAGTTTTCATTTCTCATGCAAAGTTAGACATTTTGTTTTATTTTAGCGGTCTCCTTTGTGGTCTGCACTTGGATAAAATGGCTGCTTAGCTCAAACAAAGACTGGAGTTTACCACAGTTTAACTAGTATCTTGAAGTACTTGTGTCATTTGTATACTTATCCTCCCTGAGCACCGCAGCAGCGACATGTAAACTTCAGGGACAGAAATTCAGAGGAGAAATTTAAAGACGCCTTGGTGCCACATCTCTCAATCCTACCTGGAAGCCCTGGATGTGAGCCAGGTAATCCAGCTGCTGCGCCGGCTGCACAGAAACACTGCAGGCCAGGTTCTTCCCCTTTACCGGCAGCGACCCATCTGCTGGAGGTGACTGGCCGTTAAGCAGCAGCTCTCTGGCCATGGTAGCAGTGGGGCTGGGTGAGGAGGACGACCCGCTGTAATATGGAGAATGTCCTGGGGGCAGAGGGGCAGAGCAGGACCCCGCATCTTTGGATGCAACGTAATTCATGGACCCTCCGGTGGTGCTGCTGCTACAGGTGACTGGTATGCTGCCACTCTGCTTCCTGCTGGCTTCCATCTCCTGGTAGACGTCGGGGCTGAGGTGGAGCAGACCCTTCTGGGCTGGAGGAATGAAATTGAATAAGAACAACTGTAAATAACAACTGCATGGATTGACAAAAGAGGTCAAAAGATGTCTACCAACAAGTAATTGGTAAAAGAAAGGAACAATACTGTTCACACAGATAAAACAATTCACACTTTTTTCTTGAAAAATTTTATTTTTCCTTCAAAATTCCTTAGCAACAGCTTTAAGAAGCAGGCTATCTGACGAGATATTGCTCATTGACATTATTATTCACATTGTTTGTCTATATTTTATATGACCGCAGAACAGAGATTAAAAAACACATGCTGGCTTCAAGATAGCATAGGACATCTGAGACAAGACAATACAAAAAGAGGAGAATGACAAAGAAAATGTGTCAACAATGAAAATAAAAATGCTATGTTTTAAGAAACTCCACTTATTACCCTGTAAATAAAACCCCACTTTTGTGTCTACCATCCTTATTGAGTTGACTCATTTCACCAACCAAGTGTTTTACAGTGATTTTCCCAATCCTTCCCAGAGCAAATACATTCCTGTATACCACTTAGATTTTGATCCCTTGCTGATTTTTTTAGAGCATGATTAATTTATTCTGTCTGCAATCCTAAGTGAGGAAGGAAACTGGACTTCTACTTAGGATCGTCCTGTTGTAGATGACTAAGAATCAACACCAACATTCAGCGTGCAGTGAAACACAAGTCAAAGTGAATGCAACACCTCACTGCTTTGCTTCTGTTTGACTTTATAATTACAATCTAAATATTTCTTGATTTGCTGTTGTACAGAATTACTCAATAAGACGGCAAACTTGGTTTTTGTAACTTTTATTGTTACGAATGTGTTGAAATCATGTCTAAACAGATTCCTCAGTCACTCAGTCGTAAACAAACCCACAGCTACTTAGCAAGCGCTGGAAAAAAAGATTGCATCCAGAAAAAGATCTTAGATCTGCTAACAACATGGGTGGAAGCTACATATAGATCTTTCAAGTCACACTTTGTGATCAATAATGCTAAAAAAGAATATAATGTCCTTATGTTATGTCCATATTTTGTACATAATAAAACACAAAATATAAGAACAATAGGCTTAGAATCCCAAAGTAAAAAATCTAGAGGCCAGAAAATTGACCTATTTTGATTTTAGATTGTGCATAATTTAAATTTTTGTCCAAAAGGTTGGACAAAAATTGCATTTTACTGTGTCAACCAAAAAGAGAATGTCATAACATAAATGGATAATAACTTTTAAATAACTGCAATTAGAAATAAAGTCCATGGACACCTCCATGTTGTCGGAAAAAGTAGGCTGCGTTTTGAGATCAAATTATTTGGACTTATCACTAAAAAGTAATTTTGTTGAACTTAATTCTTTTAGGGTAATCAGAGTAAGAGGGGCACAAATTTTAGATTCTCATTTCTAACACAGTTGACATTCTGGTGTTACATCAGCAGGTATACGCTCCATTAATGTATCTTTAGACTTTTACATCAGGATGACTGTTAAAGTCTCTCTCACTCTCAAACACAAACAGAGACAGAAACGGAGTGTCCACCGATATCAACAGAGCGTCAGTGACCTCATCCCTGATGAGAAACAGCAGTATCAGCTGTCCCACTTTCAACACTCCGTCAATACCAGAATCCCAACAAAACCTTGATGAATCCTTCTTAAGAAACATTTAGAGCCATTCAGATCCAGGAAATTCAAGCCCTTTACTGTCTGCAAAGTTTCCATTAAATAGGATACAGCTCTGCCACAACTTGCTGAACTAAAGGAGTTTTCTTTATCCAGTTTGGAAACTATTTTATGTTGGTTAGTGATAACACTGTCAAGAGATAGTCATGAAAGACTGAAGGAGGACACAACCTAGAGTTTAATGCTTCCACCAAAGCCGTGAGCTTGAAAACAAACACGTGAGGCATGTCAAAGGCAGAAGACAGCAGACAAGGATGAGCTTGTGAGGTAGTTATGATAAAAGAGGATGTGAGGATGAGTGGATGCTAAAACCCCGCGAGGAGCCCATCCAAGGTCAGCAGAGACAGGAAGACCAGCTGTCTTTGTGTCTGCGTGTCTGTCTGAGGGCTTGTTTCTGCGTGTGTGTGTGAGTGTGTGTGGAGTAACAGCTGGGAGAAAGTGCTGGAGCGAGCGCCATGACTGACAGGCCACTTCCTGTTTCAGTTAACATTTACCATCCACCGCACAACGGCGGAGATTTGCACACTTGTAGTAAACTCATGTCTAAGGTTTCTGGGAACACGCTGACAGCGATTCCCACTCCGAGCACAAAGAGAGGCTGGCTCTCGTTCTGAAAAAGAGAAGAAAACGAAATCCAAGGCTTATTACTCATGCTACAACAAACTGCCCCATCGCCAATCGTGACACAACTTTAACAATGTTTCTCCCTCCTTTCCCAGGTCATGTTCATGACTAGAATTTAAATTCAAGCAAAAGTTGCAGATGAACGTAGCAGAATAAAATAACAGAAGTTATCCAGCATGACATCAGAATACCGACGGAGGAGTGTGCAATGTGAGGACGTCTGCATGTGACTGAGTATGAAGCTGATGTCAGATGGTGAGCGTGAGAAGCAAGGCAAAGAAACACAGCCAGAGCAAGCGAATAAGCAAGAGTGACGGAGTTTATTTTTGCGTGATGTTGAGACAGCGGTTGTGAAATTGTGTACACGAAGCAAGAGTGAGTTAGAGAAAGTGGGGTTGGAGGGGTTGGGGGGGTCGAACAAGCCAAGGCTGAGAAGAGGAGAGGGGGATAAAAGAGCAAGAGAGAGAGAGAGCGCGCTGTGTTGTTCCTGAGGGGGTCCCACCCAGACTCAGTGTCCGGTGGGCCAGGGGAGTGCTGGAGGGAAGCCAGAGCCGAGCATGAGACTGATCGAAAACAGATAGGGCCGGAGCCCGCCGCTATAAATCACCAGTGTGGAGCAAGACCTTTACATAGTTCACGCATGCACACAACGCACACAAACACACATACGGGCGGCAGGAAATGAATTGTGGCAACTCAAGTGAAAAGCCCTGCTGCAGCACCCATGGGAATAAAAGGGAGAAAAATCACTCTTCTTACTTCGTTTTCTTCTGCTTTCTTTTTACGCTCCCTTCCTGTCTCTAAGCCACCCTGTTTGCTGGAGCTGCGTCTTCCACGGATCACACAGGGGCAAAGGACAGACACACAGACACAGTCTGGAATAAAGGTTGTGAGTGGCCGCGATGTGTGTGAGAGAAAGTACTAAAGATACAACATTAAATGAGTCGCTCATGACGCATTCACTGTTCCTTCCCCACTAAATTAGAGATGAGGAGTTGTGGATGTACTCCATAAATCTTGCGGTTGAGGAAGAAAGCTCGTGTGTCTCATGGTGAGACACTGTGGTGGTAACATCATGCTGCGGGATGCTGTTGTTTCGGTTGGAGTTTCTTTCTTATCCTCCGTGACAACAAACTGATACTGAGATGGAATTGGGTATATTTTGCAGCCCTAGTAGAGCAACAAAAGGTGTTCCTACAAATTACTGAATCAAGACAAATGTACGCCACGTTTCAGGTTTTTAATGGTAAAGAAAACAGAAAAGTAATAAATTGAAATTATAAGTTGTAATGACAAAATCTGAAAAGAATAGGGTGTCGCAAGGCAATATATATTTGCAGAAGTCCTTTATTTATTATGTTACCAACAATTTCAAACTGGTCTAACAACTGAACTGTTACTGTCAGGGATGATGAAGCCAGGAAATAAGAGTGAAAATGAAAATGATTCACACAGACGTGACTCCCAGATTCACATTTCCAAGTGTAACTACTTGTAGAGGGCCCAGCCGTTTTGACTAATTGCTGATCTGGAGCACAAAACACTGTGCTAACACAGTGCCAAGGAGATAAGAAATCAGCAATGACTTTAGAGAAGCAATTACGGCGGAAGTTTTTAAACAATTTGAAGCTCAACATTTTAGTGAGAGCAAGATTCTTCACAAGTAAAACACTTTTTTAAGACAGTTTGCAGTCAACACAGGAAGATCTGCTCAATGACCTGAAGAGAGCTGAGAACATAGTCCTAAAGGTTACCATAGTAACACACTACATAGTCATTGATTAAAATCCTGCAGTGTGTAGAACGACTGATTGTACTGAAGGCAGCATCATGAGATGTTGTGCAGCAACTTCCTTCCTTCAGTAAGAGTACTGAAGACGAGTCGTGGCGCGGTCGTTCAGCATGACAATGACCCGAAACGCACAGCAAGGGTCCCCAAAAAGTGGTTCTGTAAGAGGCATTTCAAGGTCCAGAAGTGGCCTAGATGAAGAAAATCTTCATGGAATTATGTTCATCTCGTAAAGATGTTCTTATTCTGAACATCCTCAACACAAGATGAAGAACATCTTCTGTTCACCATAAGGTGTTGAACTTATAAGATGTTCTTATGTTGAACATCTTCAACATAAGACGAAGAACGTCCTATCCTTCCCACCCTACATTGAACATAAAATGAAGTACATCCCCATGAGGTGGAGATGTTCTTCATCTTATAAAGATTCATCTTATGTTGAAGAACATCTTCAACATAAGATGAAGATAATTCTTTCCTTCCCACCCCATGTTGAACATAAGATGAAGAACATCCCACATCGAACCCAAAATGTTCAACACAAGATGTTCAAGAAAAACTTCATAAGATGAAGATCTTCTTCACTATATGAAGACGCTCCTATGTTGAACATCTTCAGCACAAGAATTTGCTCAACATCTTATGCTGAAGATCCCATGTAGGACAGTATGTGCAAGAGTAGGACCTGTTAAATGTCTACTCATGGCGTCCGCAAGGAACCATCTAGGGGTACTCAGATTCAGCATACCTTCATATCCTCTATACCTAATTTGTTTTTATTATGTCTGATATGTTTTTTTGTTGAGTTTGGGAATTTGTGTGATGTGAGGGGTTAGCTGCAGATTGAGAGTGCAGGTGCAGGTCAAATGCAAGTTCAATTTGTACATCAATCCAGTTTCTTTTATATGTGTGCGTGTGTAAGGTGGTGTGGGTGTGTGTGTGTATGTATTAGAGAGAGATCTTGTGTGGCCTTTGAACTTTTGTCTCTGGTGATTAAATGCCTTTATAATGCAGGGTCCAAAATGACCCATAAGACAATCCTTGTACCCTAGTGGTGTACAGCCCACATGGAAATATAAAGAAAAACAAAGTATCACTATTTCTAATGACGGGGTCGAAAAGTCATAAAATTTCAAGCTGCCAAAAGATAGTTTAGGGTATTTTTTTCTACAGGTAAACATGGTAATGGGTCACTTTTGACCCGCAAGACAACACAAGGGTTAAAAATATGCAATGTGATTTTCTGGATTTTATATTAGATTCTGTCTCTCATATTTGAGATGTACCTATAATGAAAATTACAAACCTCTCCATTCATTGTAAGTGTGAATACTTGAGAAATTGGTGATGTATCAAATACTTATTTCCCACTGCTGCACAATGTGCACTTTGCTTCTACCATGGCTATGTTACTGTTATCAATAAAGAGTATTTACATTTGTTCATTAAATGCACCTATTAATCCAATTTTTGGCATTTGGGTGTAAAAGCTGTAAAATCCTCTTCCCAGCCAAGTCTGTTACAACACTTTTTAACCAAAAAGTGTTCAGCCAATCAGCACAGAAGAAGAAATCAGAAACATCTTCCATTCACCAACTGCAGGCACACAGAAAACCGAGACCAGCTGTATTTGTTTGAATGAGTTGTAAATGGTGTTTATGCAAAAACATTATCCAGACATTAGCGTCATGTGAGTGTTGTGCGGATCGGGCGTTTTTAAGAGCTGATTAGCAGATAGTTAAGCCTCATGCACGGCGCGTGAGATAAACCGAGAATGGCAGCGGACCAGCGGTGCACTCTATGCCAACAGCAGAAACGATCTCCAAATAAGGAAGACATTTCCCCTGAGGCTCTACTCTGGAGGTATTGGGAAACTCCTGCATCCTGAGTTACCATAGAAACCACAAACACTGAAACACTTCATCCGAGAGCATAATCATCAATCTCTAAACATGAAGATGATGCATCTTTCACAAGATTGGACTAAATTAAGGCATGAGGGTGGTATGGGAGAGGTTCATGTTCTCATCCAAATTCTGTATTTCAAGTCTAAAAAAATAGAATCAATGTGCAGAATTGTTTTTAAGAGCCTGTAAGATACAATCAATTCTATTCTCAAAGGTAATATTGGATGTACTATGCCAAAGGACAGCAGAAAGCTTACAGCCTTGTTCACTCATCCCCAGAACAGCTTCTTTCTAAGCTCCTGGCATTAACTTTGCTGGTATCAGAGAAAAATGTCATGACCTTTTATCAGTTGGGGACGTCACAACCCATCAGGCTCAGTGCATAGCAGGCTAATTTAGGACTCTGGATATTGTAGGATACTGCCTATTTTTGTATAAAGTGTTTCACTTTCAATATTTCTGACATTCTCCACCAGACAATGGCTAGCTTAGAGTTTAAAACAACAACAAAAGCACAAAATAAGAAACCAAGAAATAAAATTATAGGTTTTTAAATGATATTTTCTTAACAACATACAAATGAGAGGGGAAAACAGCCGTTTCTACAAAACAGCATCTTTTTCATTTCCTTTTAAGAGTATTTGAGTCCAACTCCCCTCAAATTAAACAATATTCCTCTGGGACTTTACATACCTAAGTAAATTATAATATTATTGAATTATTTTGTGCCAAAAGAAAACCATTTATTTCAATAACGTTTGTCTTATATTGCATCTGTGTTAATTTATCAACTGCAAACTAATGTTCTAGCTTAATTTAATGGGAAAAAGCTGAAGTTATGAAGATATTAGCTCACCTAATATTTTCATTTGGCATGCCTCAAATGTAGATAGATTCCAATTTGTAAATATTGCATAATGTGCATTGCTTATTGAAGCAAATCAAAAACATACTGACCCATGAGTTTAAAACCAAGGTACAAACCAAACAATCACTGCATACCATTACACCCTTAATGTTTACTGCTTAATGCTGATGCCCCCCCACCCCCCCAGTTCTATAAGTCAGAGGAAGTTAATCTGGTGCTAAGGTTACAAGCTTGTTTTGCTGACATTAAATCAGTAAGTCTATGGGAATGGTTTGTTTTTATTATTTTAAAAACATACAGGGGCATAGACTTTTAATTTAAGAACTAGATTACTATCACCGCTGGCTGTTGTGTTGCTCTCCCACAGATCTCAGCTCATCCAAAATAAAGTCCTGCTTGTTTACAAAGATGCTCTGTTTCTGTGATCAGATAAAATGCCCCTTTTTGGAAGAAGAAGAAAAAAAAATACAATTAATGTTAACATATTTTTTAGCATGTAAATACAAAATTAAGGTGATTATATTTGGTCCTACAAAACCTTCCAGGCTTACATTAGATGATATCTCTCTGACCACTGATGCAAGTTCAAGGTGATCAAACCTTTATTGGCAATGCTGCACCCTAAGGTAGCTATTTTAATATTCTCTGTAATCCCAAATCAATTATTTGCTTTGAATATGCAGACTTACTGAAACTTGTGGTCCAGAACTGGAGGCAGAGTCTTCAGTATCATTGATCAAATGTTAGAGTTTTTTTTCTCTCAGTAACCATATGTGCTTATAACTTCAATATGCCTTAATTTTCTTTAGTATATGTTTTACTTCTATCCACCGTCTTATAAAGGTCTTTATCACCACTTATAAACGGATTATAAAAGTTTTAACGTTCTTGCATCTGGTTTTACTGCCTGTGTCATGTAGAGCTTCAGGTATGTTGTTGCTTGAGAGGTGCTTTATGAGAAACAGCTGAGCTGACTCTCAGAGAGTAAGCCTCAATGCCCTGAGGGATAAAAATGTGCATTTTGGTCCTGATGACGACTAATAGAATTTAGTCAGGAATTTTGATAAAATATGTAAAACAATTTTATCAATATTCAAAGTGTGGTTAGAAGGTTGCGTTACTGCAAAAGCTCAATCTAAATACTGGCTAGTACTGATAAATAAGTATTCTATATACACTATATTTTCACCCAATCTGGTGTATATGACTTTATTTTATGGCTACAGGTATAGAAAGTTAATCATCTAGAAAAGTAGACTGCTTGTACAAACATTTATAAACAAATAGGTCGGCCACTGAATTCTAGACGGGCATCGTATGAGGATGTCGCCCGTGCAATAAGTCTAGCGTGTCCCCAGAATGGAAGTTGTCATAGCAGCAAAGCGATGCCAGTCTAGTTTTATATGAGTGAGAAAGGCACACAGTCAAAATACATTTGGCAATGTAGTGTATCTAAAATAGAAAATAAAATAAAACCGATTCCTTCCATTTTTTTTAAGATGCACCTGATTTCTTTCTGGAATGCTAAACACGGTTTAGCATTCTAGACAAAAATGAATATCTTTGGACAGTAATATTCAGATCAACAGATTTTCAGATTTTATTCCTCTTTATATTAACAGACATAAAAAGGAATAAAAGAGCCCAAAGGTGAGTTCAAGTAGCTTAAACCCTAAGCCTAAACATTGAAAACCAATGTTCATACATTCTGCCTCAGGTGTACAATACATTAATAGCATCCTGTGATTTATCTTTGTCCATAAGAACTCTTATTTTATATCAACATGCTCGTTTTGTGTCTGTTTAGGGGAATGAACAATGTGTGTGGGTGTGTGGGTGTGTGTGCACCTCTGTGTGCTTGTGTGTTAATCCTGACTGAAAGGCTGTGTTTTTTGCTCAGGAAGGTAGTGGAGGGACTCCCCGGAGGGCCCCTGTGTGTTGGCCCTGTAAGCCCGTGTGAATGAGCCTGAATTCGCAGGCTCCCCACGAGGACGCACGGCCAATTAAACTGACAGTCAGAGGCCCATTGACCAGTCACAGAGATTAAACGCCGGGCCATCTCGGTGGCTAAAACCACCTGCGAGATCGGAGGGGGTTTTGGAAAGCCTTAGAGGAGGAGGAGAAGGAAATGGTAATAGACACAGGGAGACGTGCCGATACTCACTGTTACTCGTTGCTTCGGTAAAAGGCGCCTTTTGTCCATTCCAGCCTTTGTTGTCCATCTGTGGAGATGGAGAGAGAACCAGGGAAGGGGGGAGGAGGAGAGGTAAGAGAGATGTCGATTCTTGAACAGACAGCTTCTTCACGCATGTCAGACAAGTTCCTTCCTACTGTTTGGTCCACAAAGAGACAAACGCTCACAAGATGGGATGCCTATGGAGACCACTGTCTCTCTAAGCCAGCTACTTATTTAGAGGGTGTGTGTGTGTGTGTCACTGTTTAGCAACTTGAAAAAGGGTTCCTTCTACTGCAGTGGTAAGCCTATCTGCCTGCACAAACACAAATAGCCACAAGTAGGTGTATGAAACAGAAACAAATTCTTCCTGATGTGTGCAACAGCTGAAGAGATGTCATGGCTGTAAACAAATCCAACACACTGCCTCTGAACAGCCCTCCACAGATCCTTCAGAGGGAATGGAGAACAAAAAAAGCTCTCAGGGGACGGAGGGAAAAGATGAAGCAAGATGGAGGGTGATCACAGCAGAGACGAGCTCTTCTACAAAAGCTACAGGCCTCAAGGGCATCTGAAGACTTAGGGAAAGTAGATCAGCCAACAAATTCCTAGAATGAAGTCTGAGACCAGAGGCTATTAAATAAATTTCCTTTTACTATTATTTATATTATTTAATTTAGAATAGACATTCTTTCACAAAGAAAACAACATATTTTTTACTTTTTGTAATAAATTCAGCAAAAAATCCAATCAGACATAACATCAGAAAAAAAAATGAGAAGCAACACAGAGGCTTGATTGGATTTAGATTGGGAGTCATTTTTGTTCCTGAAGTTATTATTGAACCATTTTGTGAAAATGCAAACTGCATGTCCTTGTTGAAAGAGACTGCAATCATCAGAGGTGCAAGTGGGCAGATAAGTGGAAAGTGTCAAAAGCACGGTTCTGTGGTTTATCAACAGGATATTGATAAAGTCGTCCCAGTATTCCAGTATGCTTACCTCCTGCTCCAATTCCAGCTCAGGCCCAGATATGCAGTGCAACATGCATCTGGTTGTAGCATGAAATGAACTGTGAACTACACTACAAACTGCAAATTAAGCACTTAATTCTGAGGAAAAAATGTCATGGTACAGTCATTTTTTCCCCTTTTAAGAAAACAGATGGTGCCACAATCTGGGTTCCTTACATTTGTATACATATATTTGTAAAAACCCTAACCATAAAATAAATCTATGTGAAACATTTGATTTTGAGTTTTGTCAGTTGATCAGAAAGTCTGCAAACTCCAGAGTATATAGAAAGAGTAATTTGAACAGAGTACAGAGAGAGACAATTCTCTCTAAAATGGGAAAGACAAGAGAGCATGCCATTTAAGTCATGAAGACATTTGTTAATATTTTAAAATTCAGGAAAGCGCAAAAATAAAATCGCTCCTGAACCCAAGTTGGCTATGTCAGTCATCAGCGCAATAAATAGACTGTTTTCTCTGGGCCTGTGCTTCTTCCCGAGGTCCTAAAAAATTGGAGTGCATATATTTTTTTAACATGTTCTCAATGATTTTCACCGGGGTTGCGAATAAATTAAATCAATCGGATCAAAGTGACCTTATTGACTGAGTTACTGCAAACGGCTGCAGTAACTCCGTTTCCAATAAGCGGGGTTGCACTGTATGTTCAGAAACCTCCCGTTTATCACCAAAATTAGCGTTTCATGCAATCTAAACCTGACCTTGTTGCTCTATCTTCAATCACAGGAGAATGGAAACAGCAATTGTAGATATGCTATAACTGCGTTGCATAAAAGTCCTTGCTAGCCATAATTTTCTTTGTCCAACAGATCAACATCAGACAGAATGTTAATTTTCTCTCTTAAATAACAGCATAAACAAAACTGTGCTTTTATAACAGGAGAATACTCTTCTCCTGTTATAGAAAACAGGAGAAAAGTGTTTTCTCCTGCTTTCCAGCAACATTGTGCAGGTGGTCACAATGTTGCTGTTCTTCGCCGATGTCTGGAGGACAATTAAAATTAAACAAAAAGCTTGGTTACGTAACATAATCTCTATCAGATTCTGTTCTCTCAAGCTTAAAAACCGATGAGCCGCATAAAGATGAGGATGATCAATGGTCGCTTGCAAAACGCCTGGTTGAGAGGAGCTGAAGGTGTTATGTAATAGGTTAGCAGCACCGAGACCAGTGATAAATCAGGGGAGTAGACTCAGTGTTGGTATGTCTACACTTCGCTGAAGAAATAAGACCTAATAAAGATGTTTACAGCTCAAATGTGGTTTGAAATAAATCTGATATCTCTTTGTATATACTTGAGTCTTTGGTGGAATTTAAACAAGAGTTACTACATGTTGTTAGTGTGAAGATGTTATACTGTTGCAGATTGAAATGTCAAGAGTTTCCAGACCTTTTTAATTTTTTTTACGTTTTCATAAGAGCTTTTTGGCAGATATTTCTATCTGCAAAAGAGGATGGACAAAATGCTAACTGAAGTGGGAAAATCCTGAAAACAAAATCCGTAGTTCTCCTGACTTTTCCAAACAGTGTAGGAGCATTTCTCGTTATCCATCAAAAGTCATCATGAGTCCCCAAACTTTAGTCATGTTCTAAGTGAGCTGATGACAGTTTAAAAGTTCGAAGGACGCCTGCTTACAGTAATCCCACGCTGGAATAAATAAATGGTTCCACATAACAACAGAGGGGTGGAGGTTTGTATATATATCGAAAATGAAATACAGAAGTTGCAGTTGGGTTTGGTTCGTACCTCTGAGGGATTCGGAGAGACCGTGGAGGCCTTGTATCCCAGCTGCAGCAGCATTGCCTCAGCAGCGTTCCGCTTGGCCACCTTCTTGTTGGGTCCCGTTCCCGTGGCAACCTCGTTATTCACCTTCACCTGCACGAGTGCACACATGAACAGGCAAACAATGAGGAAAAAAGTCACAACTGAGTATTAGGGCAACATATTAAAATGCTGTTTTACTGGTGATTTTCTTAGCTTTCCTCCTTAGCTTCCATTCAGTTTCAGCTCAGGACTCGCGCTTCCTGTGCCAAGTCAGCCATGCAACGTGAAGTGTTTGCTTTTCAGTAATCCCAAAGCATTAAATCTGTCCACGCAGAATGTAAGCAGAAATTTCCAAGAGCAGATCGGACGTCGTTGTGTTATACAAACAGACAATTACACTGTACAAATAACATTGTGGGGAGCCGGAGCCTGTGAAAAGCCAGGCCTCGGCGCACTCTTTCACAGCAGCCTGACAAGCTCAAGTGCTGCTCTGGATGCATGAAGCTGGCAAACGACATTACAGTCGGAGCAAATAGCCAACTCCCGACCAGATTCACTCCTTTATTAAGTATTAACTACAGCTAAGCACCTCAAAGCCATCTGATATAAGGTGGAGGCTTTTTTTTTTTCTGTTTAAACAAAAGATGGGAAAACAGAGGCTTATTTGAGCCCTGCTGCCTACCGGGGGAAACAATGTGGAAATTTTAGAAGAGTGAGTGGACTACACAAAAGAACGACACGCACACATACACGCACACGCAAGCAAGCAAGCAAGCACACACACTCACACACCCACGCCCACACGCACGCACACACAGGGGCTAATGTGTGCATCAAAGAGGCAGAGAGAATGGATTTGGGGCTGAATTACTGCCTGATGGTGAGAGAAGCTCTGTTCTTCATATAAAAGAGGAGGATTACGGATAGAAAGACAGGGAGAGCAAGTTTGACTGAGAGATGGACAGAAGGATGAATAGGTGCAAAAAAAATAATAAATCCAGATGATAAAAATGGACTACAGTATGCCATGTGTGCTGGTTATACTTCTTATTCAAGTGACACAATAAAGACCTAAGCTGCTTGTGAGGGAAGTCCTATGTGGCGACAGAAACAGAGTAGCAGCAGCTTTAAAATTAAGGCACTCTGAACATCTTTCAACAAGCAACAAGCTGAAGGATGTCAAGCATACAGATGCCGAAAGGGCTGGAGCTTTTCACCTTTATTGTGCAAACTTGAAGCGTCTGTGTTTTCATCAGTCACATCATTACTCAGTAAAATGATGCTCATCAGGGATGTGATGCTAAGTTCAAAATCTTATGATGTTGATGATGTTCAACATCATCAACAAGATGATGTTGAACATCATCTTCACAATAATTTTCCGGTCTAAACGACACCACAAACAAAGTAGAAAATAAAGTAAGAACACACAGTTTGGCTGTTTTAAAAAATATATAGTTAACTACATGCGTAACAAGATAAGTGGCAATGATTTAAAATGATCAAAGTGAACATTTTACCCAGAATAGGAAACAGAAAACTGAGACAGTGAAGATTACAACTTCTTTTGAAAAAGAATGCTTTGTTGTGGAATAATTAAAAAGGTACATTCTGAAATAGGTTTAATGCCTCCAAGCAGACCAGCTCTGTGATGAAAGAAAATTTTCAATTTGCAAAGGAACCCTGCTTTGATTACCTCAACCAATGTTGAACAAAAATGATAATTGGTATGTTAAATTCTGGTGGTAGGAATCAACTACTCTAAAACTGCCACCTTCGGGATTGACGAAAATGTGCGGCTGGGTAACATCCTCTGTAAACTTGGCATCCCACTGTATGGTAGTGTCATGCTGTGGGTCTGTTTTGATATCAGTGGTACTGGTGCATTGCTAAGAGTAGCAGTAAAGGAATATCCCAATTTTTTTTTTTTTTTTACTTTACCATAAAACAACAGTTAGATAGTAAAGACTAGCAGAAACTTTGTTGAGTTTTCTGAAAGAATGATCCCAAACTCACATAAAATCTGAATCTGAAATAGTTACAGCAGACTAAATTACAATCATTTTATTGTTGAAACCACGGAGAAATTGACAAATTTAAAAGGAGAGATGAGTTTGGTAGAAGGCCAGTTTAAATAAACTTCACCTATTCAATGAAGAATGGTGGTCAAATTTCGAGACAAAATTTCTCCAAAAGTGACACACAATGCTAGTGGTAGAGGTGCAAATTGCATAGAGACATTTAACCAAAGCTACAAGTTGTGTATGCATATAGTTGAGTCTGTATGTGTAATTCTGAGCCTGGGTGGGTAGACAGTTCACTCCGAATTATTCACCCAGTTCTAATATTGAACCACACTCCAAGTGCATGTTTTATATTCAACAAAAAAGAAGAAGAAGAAAAAAAAAAAAACACTTGTAAAAATGTATCATAAGCTCAAAATTTACTAAATTCATGGACATGTGAGTGGATGAAACACTACTAACCACAACTGTAAGCCAACACTCCGGACAAGAGGGTTCTGAGCGGCTACAACCCAACTCAGAAAATCAGACTCAGGCTCACTGAACTAGACGGCCAAGTTACCAATCTAACACAGCTGTTGTTACTGGACAGTACTTGCACAAACTCAGTCATTTAACAAAATTAATAAACTGTAAAACGAGCTAGCATAAAATCGCTCAGCTCTGCCAGTGCCTCGTTTTTCCTAATGCACCGCGTTTCAATTATTTTAAGTATATTAAAAGCTTTATATGATCACATTTTCATAGTTACACATGAGAGTGCACTTGGAGACATATTTTATTGTTGAAAACGTTGTGCACTGCCAAACGTGATTAGACTGACAGATTTATGTGCAGACCTGAGGGAATGGTCATCTTGTTTCTTTTTCCTTTTTCCACCTTTTGCACAACACATCCCAACATAAGCCCTGCTCTCTGATTAATCAATCAGACATGAATTCAGCAGATTAATTTTATGCTCCATTTGTCCAGAGAGTACATTATATCATCTTTTCACCATCCTCCATCTTATTCTGTTGAAACTACAGTGAACAACATTTTATTATTTTAAGGATAATTCCACTGCCCCATAGCTCAGTTCTTGCAAAAACAACTGAAGTCTAACTTTTTTTTCATTTATTTCATCTGGGCAAAAGTTTCCTGTCAATGTAAAGTCAAGCTGACCCACAGACATCAACACTGGAACAAGGAGTGACTCTGGATAAGATGTACCGTCAAAAACGGTAAACACAGAAAGCTGTCTAGACACAGACCTTGTTTAAAATGAACAAGGCCAGGATAACCTTCGGTAGGGTCTATACATGTATGCACACAATATTATAAATGCTTCAGATTTTTAAACCGTGTTTTTTATTTAGATGCATTTACAAAGTGTTTTAGAAATGTTCTTCACAAATTCTTAATTTGATTTAGGTCAAGACTTTGACTGGGCCATTCTATCACATGAATATGCTTTGTTCCAAAGCTTTCCATTGAACCTGGGTGTTCCAAAGTTTCAATTTTCTGTCATGGTCATCTGACAAAGAATTTTTTCCCCACAGAAATCTAGAAAATTGTATTGAGAAAAGAGTCAGAAAAGCAAAAAAAAAAGAAAAAAAAAGTTAAATTCTTGTCCAGAAATGGACCGTTTCTATACAAGAAAAATAATCCTGACATGATCTTTAAACCTCACTTTGTCTTGTTCCAACAGAGCGGACTAAGAAATAAATAAGTTAAAATATCAGCTCACCTGCATGACGAACTCCCTACGTCGCGGCATCCCTCTCTCCGAAAGCAACTGGTACTCCGGTTCCTTCTCCTTCTTGGCCTGCTGGATTTGAGCTAATCGGCTGATTGGGTTCATACCCTGACCGTAGTCAGGTCCCGTCTGGAAAGAAAAGGAGAATTACATAATTAGCTTTATTGAAAATGCTTTTTAGTCACTGCAAGTTCTTTTGCTGTGTTAATATATTGATACAAAGGAAATTTTTTGGCACCCATGGTAAACTTGAACTTTTATTCAAGTTAAAAGTTACTCTTTTAACTTGAATAAAGTTAAAAGGCTAACTTGATAAAACTGTGGTGTCGCTCAAATGAGAACCTTATGCCAGCAAAGCCTTGAGCACCCTCATCACCACCCCTGGCCCCATTCCCCCCCTGCCTACAGCACCTTGAGGATAGTCTTGGTGCGTTTCTTGTAGTGCGTCTTGGGTTTCTCCACAGTCGGTATGAAGGGGAGCTTCTTCAAGTCCTGCAGGATGGACAGAGCGGCACGCTTCTTGGACAGCTTCTTGCTGTTCCCCTCGCCTTCGGCAGAGAACTCTCCGACGGTGACGCGGGTCAGGAAGCTTTTCATGTGAGGCGGACCGCTCTCCTTTAACACCTGGAAAAGTTTGGTAAACGTTTGCAACAAAAACAAATAGAGAGAGAGAAAAAGAAAAATAGATGTGTGTCAGTGTTTTGTCATGTATGTTTTGTGCTAGCTAGCAAGCTGAACCAGGTGGTCCAAAACATCTGCTCTATCCACCCATATACGCATGGTAATCATATACAACACACACTGGACTGAAAAACATTGACACACACACACACACGCATGAAGAGTAACATGTTCCTAAATGACAGTCTCTGGTGATGGAGGCTCAGTTTCCTTCCTCCAGCCTCTGGTCACCTGGGAGACCTAAAACAAACACCGGCTGGCGTTAGGTCATGCTTCTGCAATCACATCTACTTCCTATGAAGTCTGAGAACAATGTGTGTGCAGCAGGTGGGGTTCTCTCCAACCTTACGTAGGAAAAGAATTAGGTTTCACACACGTATGATTCCAGAGTAATAACACACAATCGCCTGACATGTGTCCATGTTTAAGCTACGCCTCAGGCCTTAATGGTTTATGGTGGATGCTGTTTTTTTTTTTCCTTTGGAATCTCTCTTTCACCCCCTTTCCTCCTCCCACGCTCTGCTGAGTTTCTTTGCTAAAGTTGGAGCAGCAGCGCAGACAGCACAAATTGTAGCAATCAGCCGCAATCTAGAAACACTTAATTTAAACCCAGTGACCGATAAAACCGATTCTGCAGATAAGCGGAGGCTCGGGCATTCCTGAGATGCCTCGCACATCAACACGGACGAATACCAGACATTAGAGAAAAACAGCAGAATATGAGCACTTCCTCTCTAACTACACAAGCTCTAGCAATTTAATTAAGAAACTGAAAGACTGGAAGTTAGACTTTCAACATTAGACAATGGTATGTAAAAGGATGAGGCCTTGAAGAGCTCACTGTCCAACAAAACAGCTGAACTCCCTCCAACCCACGGGGATCGACTCTGGTGTTACTCGTCTCCAGAAAAAGGAAATGCAACATGACAGATTCTTGTACATACTAACATTTACCACGATCGGAAACACCGGATAGCTGAATGTTTTTACTGTGCCAGTAGCATGCGGTGATGACACTTCACACAGCTTGGCCATTTCTCAGTAAAGATTATGTCACTTGGAGAAAACAGATATGAACTAGTAACGGACTGTGCACACGAGCAGCAAGGAGCATTCTTCATCTGCATAGTCCTGCGACTGCCTCTCCGTCTTCCTCTGTCTCCTTGTTCATCACAAAGACCATGTGTAAGTACTCAGCGAGAGGATCCCTGGGATAGGAACCGACACACAAACTCGGCCATGTTTGTGAATGGATTTGCAAAAAAAAAAAAAAAGCGCTCAAGCTCATCTGAAGAGAAACGGTTTTTTAAAGCTTTGCTGAACTGAATTAGGCATCCTTGTCTCAGAGATGTAGAAAACAGGATTGTGCTATTCCCAGTTTGATTTTGTTACATTTCATTGTTTAGTTGTCAGGCAACGAGCAGAGACTCCAGGAAGTTACTGCTCCAAGCCAAGAAATAGTTTGGCACATAAACTCCCGTAGGCAGCAAGTTGTAGATTGCACACTTCAGGATTTGAATAGTTTAAACAAATGAGTTCCTCTAACTTCTTTATGCTTTGCTTTATAGGAGACAGACTTCCTTGCAGCCTTTTAAAGTAATCTTGTGCCACAGACCTGCGCCATTTCGGAAGGTCTTTTCTTTGAAAATAAGCTTTTACTTTCCCTGCCTAGTTCTTGGTACCTGGCATGACAAAATGGCTGTGCATGCTTAAAAATATTTTCCATATGTGTCTTTGCACTACCAAAACAAAACAACAGTGGAGTCACATTGGCTTATTTTAATATTATTATTAAAATAATACATAGCACTGTTTGGACCTCTATGTATTTGCGGTTCAGTATTTGCAGATTCATTTATTTTCAAATAAAACATGCTGAATGGTTGACACTGCACTATTTTAAAGTATTTAAAGAAAATGGGGCATTGCGTATGCAGTGGCGACAGACCTCGATATGGTCGTCAGGAAGAGAAACCAAATGTAGCCTATGTAGGTACAAGTTTAAGTCGACAAGATATATGACAAAAGGTGCATGGGTACAACATTCCCTTGGTCTAGGATAGCAGTAGACAAGGTGCAGTCAGTCTCATGGCATACGACACAGGATCTGCACCGCTACCGATGGGATTTCAGTGCTTCTATTCACCTACAAGCCAAGCCCGCACACAGACACGCAAACAAACACGCAAACACACCCGTCTACCACCCGACGACAAGGAGATCAAGTTGTACACAGGAAACCTTCTGTAATTCAATGTTGATTTTTTTTTTCCCCCCCTATGCCCGTCTCTTCAAAGTGGGAGGCCTTCACTTTGGCTTTTCAGGGAGACATTAATACCCTAGGCAGTCTGAGGATCTGTGCAAGCTAGAACTCAGGTACTGTAGGAGAGGAGGCTATGGGATCAGGGTACGACAATGGTGAGGACTGGTACAGAGAAGAAAGATCCTTTTGTGAAGAGCAGTGGATGGACATGCCCTGAGGGAAACTGCTCCTTGTAAGATGGGTGGTTTTTCTCTTATGTCCTACCCCCCCAACACAACACACAAGCTGTGATTTATAGATTGGTTCCTCTTTGATGCTGACATCTGTTTGATATTGCCTGACAGGGGGATTAAATGAGCCAACTGGCTCTTGGGGTGGTGACGACCCTCATCGTAGCAGAGTGATGGGAAAGTAGACAGTCGAACATTGACTTAAGGGTAATTTCATGCCCCAGTAAAGGAAAGGATGGAATGAGGTGAAAACATTGCTCAGATCGAAGGCGCTCACATGAGAGGGATCTGTTATGTTGTTGGAGGGAATGCGCGGAAGATTAATATGTGTGTATTCTTAAGCTTATGATTTCTGAGGAAAGAGCAAAGTTTCTTCTGAGCGTATCAAAACACAAGGTCAGCACAATGCAGGAAAAGATGAACCTATGGCCAAAGAGTAGGTTGGTAAAAAAAAGAAAGAAATCAAAAGGAAAATGCATTGACCAATTTACAAATGGTCAATGCACTCCACAGTAGTGAATAGTAGTATTCTCAGCACAGAGATTGAGAATAAAAGGGAATGCACTATAGTGTATAATGGGGAAAGATAAATATGAAATGACAAGGGATGATGTGGAGATCCATCTTTTTGAATTGTTTGTTTTCAATCTATCAAATATGAAACCTTTCAGTGGCCCTGTTTCAGACTGAAAAAAATTTAATGTAAAAAACTTGAAACATCTTGTCAGTAGCACTTATTTAGATCTGGGTAAAACTATTTTCTGCTGATATTTGTCCTCGAATAGGGTAGGATACTGGGAGCTCTAAATGAATACTTCGTAGGAGATTGGTGTTATTTTATTTATTTTATCATAGCAATATCTCTGAATCAAACTTGTTGTACAAGGCATGCTGGAGGCTAGATGTGCTGCAAACCTATATCCTGATACTGTGGTGAATACTTGGGTAAAAATCGGTGCCAGTAATGAAAGCTGTGGAGACTGTAGTCACCCATCAATCAACACAATAGTAGTTAGCAAGGAGACAGGACACAGTGATGGAAAGAAATTCCTCTAATCCCCGCCACACTATTGTACATCAGCCTTTTATTTCAATGGAATTGGAAAAAATTGTGCTTCCACATTGCCATCCAATACATTACATAAATTAGCATATGCATTTGAGTTATCAGAAAAACTATCCTACCACAAATGTTTTGGACATTTCAAAGAACAGACACCCACAGCTTTCCTATGCCAAATAAATCTCCTTTAAATGTCACAGCAATGACTCATCGATAACATCACTTAATCTCACAGCATGCTGAACAGATGCTTCACTTACCTTAGAACATGCAACTGCTGAAACCGAAAGTGAAATTTAAGCCGTCAGTTGCTACCAGAATAATTTAGCAAATAATTATTTGACCGCTCGGGGGCCTTTGTGGAGCAGTGAAACTCCTTCCCAGATGGCCTGTTGATCCCTTTAAGTAACAAGTTTGCTCATAACACAGTCAGACTATGAATTTAACCCCAGTAATACCCAGTATACATCAATTTTTTTCAACACAGGAGAGCATCAAAATCTTCAAAGACATCGCAGGACTTGATGTTCTGCAAAATATAATTTATTTTCCCACGTTAAGGCCCTGGCAACCTGTGTTTTTCAAAACGCCCGTATAGATGGTGAGATAGAAAACAGTGTGACACCAACTTTACCAAGGTTGCAAACCAGTTCATCAGCTTGTCAAGACATGTGACAGGTGCTGCTCCCTTCCTAAGGGATCTTTGATCTCCTGACATCTAAAGGGGAACACATGGAGTGTCGCGGTAATTGACTCAGTTGATTTTCCCCCTGAGGTCTCTCAGGGGGAAAATCAATTTCATTTCATCATTTGAACTGGTAATTTTTATTGTTTATGTTTGTTTTCCGCAAACCTATTGAATTTTGCTTTACAATTGGCTGTACATAAATGTATGCCTTGTGCCATTACAAGAAAAGGGACACTTGTTCAAAAAAGATTTTTCTTTAAAAAAACTAAAATGGTTGATATAATTAAATGAGAATTGTATTTGGTATAGTGAAATACCCAAATTAAATGGAGTAAGGCTTGAAACAAAAGAAGGATGCAATAGATACAAAAACAAAGGTAAATTGGGGAATAAGAGCATTAGCACAAAGATAGCTTTTCCATTATTTAAAAACAATGTTGAATTGAAAATAAACAGCTTTCTTTTTATGTGTGTGCGGCGACTGTGGCAGAGTGGTAAGAGTAATCGTCTTGCAATCGGAAGGTAGTAGGTTCGATTCCAGCTTCCTCCTGTCACATGTCGATGTGCCTCTGGACAAGGCGCTTAACCCCAAATTGCCTACCGATCTGCGTATCGGTGTGTAAAGTGCTTTGGGTGGTCAAAAATGACTGCAAAAAAGCGCTATATAAAAACAATATTATTACTTTAGCGCCGCTGGATTTTGAATTTGCATGCCTTATTATTTGCTATCATGTGCTACATCTTACTAAATCTTGTTTTCTGCTCAGTGCACTGTGGGTGAAGGCCCCATACTTAAACTAGGGTTATGAGTCAAGCCTCAAGACTTGAGTTCTTGGAAATGTGTTTACTTCATGTAATGAAGAGTAAAAGTAAGCCAGTATGTGAGCGTCAGACAGAAGCTGCTGCACATGCTTAACTGGGAAATTATGTTTTTATTTGCCAGTAATGTTGTTGGATTATGGGTCGTTAATGGCTCATGGCAATCCGTAGCTTCACTGTTAAGATAGCTGCAAAATTACAAGGACTCTTCCACCTTTCAAATTATAAATATCAAATTCTAAGCACTTCTTGATCAGATAATGCAAAAATACAGGCCTCCAGATGAGTTCATTTCTTCCCTTCTAAATCAAATTAATCACTCTGATTGATGTGTAAAAATGTTGAATAGTTCAGTCAAGTTTATTTATAACACATAGCAGCAAGGTGTTTCAAAGTGCTTTGAAGTAAATAATTATTTAATATTCCAGCAAGCTTAATGGAAAAAAAACAAGATCTACACAAGTCACAAGTGGGAAACAAAACTGGAAAGATGAATTTTGGATAGAGATATTTAAGGTGATTAAACATGGTAAAAGTTGAAACGGGGGGGGGGGGGGGGGCATTAATTAGAGAGAACAGGAAATAGTTCAGAAGAACAAAAATACTGCCTCTCTCTCCAAATTTCCCAAGACTAAAAATGACAGTATAATCAAGGACAGTGATAAAGACATGACAGATAATGAATTACCTCAACCCCTGATTTAGCTGGCTAAAATAATTAATAACCGTTCCTAGAAAGGAAACTACATCCTGCTTTAAAGGGCAAATGAGTAGAGGAAGGTGAGAGGAACAAATGGAAGGACTTCAGTTTTCCAGATAACTTTTCCAAAGTAGGAGTAAACTCATATTAGCAAGCCAAGTCAGCAGAGAGAAAATATGTTACTTCTCTTCCTGTGTCTGCATCTCCCCCTTGTCTCCACATGCATCTGCCTCATTTGTGATTTTTGGGAGTGATGGAGATGGAAGGGAGAGGTCTAAGGAGGAAGGGAGGGAGCACATAGTGTAAACTGAGCTTCCCTTGTTTTTGGCACCTTACTGAGTGCAAACGAAGATGAGGGGGTGTAGGCTTGGGGGAGAGAATATTAGATGAGTCAGCTAAGACATGGTAAAAGCCAAGAAGAACAGAGCAGGTCATATGAGGACAGAGTGAGCTACTCTGACTTTGAGGATGTTACTTTAAGTTTAGGATCATGTGTAGCAAAGAAACCAAACAAAACTGGTAGGGAGTTTATTTTGGGGGACTGATGTGGAGCCACTGAGGAATGTCGCCAAAGCTGACAACTTTTGGGTGTGAAGAAGGTAGATCATGCCTAGAGATGCACCAATAAGAGTGCTGTTGCCAATTTCTGACCTCCACTTTTTAGAAACACTGACTTGATAAAATAGAGGAAACTATCTTCTGGATTTCATGATGATATTAAAACAGCAGCCTCTGTGCATTCTAAACCAGTATGTCAACTCTCAAAATGAAGCAAGCATTTTCAAATCCAACACGTTCCTCAACAAAGCCTGAAAGCTCAAAAAGATAAAATAAACCGATTCCATTATCCTCCTTTCAGCCTTCCTGTTATCTGTTAGAAATGTTGCTTTGTCTTACAGCCTGAATGAATTGAAAACGTGTCACATTGTTGAATATCAACATGTCGCAGAAAATACAGTTTAGTCGTAAAATGTCTTCTCATTTCAGGCCTCCTCCTTCACTGTACATTAAGTAGAAACTTTATGTCTGATTCCCGCTCCGACAACTTTTACATCAACAAATTTTACTCTCAGCTAAATATTCATCAGCAAGGTTGTGTTCGTTGACTTGAAAAATTACTGGATTTTTGTGTTTCAGCCAGGGCTAAAACAAACAACCAGTGCCACTTAATTTATAAAATTTTTTATATAGTTACATGGTAAAAACACAACTCAGTCAAAAACAGAAGGGTAATTGTTATGATGCTGTGACAAAGCCTTCATTTAATTATATATTAGTGCTCATTTGTCTGCCTTTAAAACATGACAGCTTTTAGAACGGTTGATTGGTCTTAGCTCCAAACTTCTTCATCATTTATTAAGGTTCATTACTATACCCTTAAGATGGGTCTTGTACAGAATATTCAACTTTTAGAATTCAATGTTACTTTGAAATTAAGAAATTTAGGAATGGTTGCTTAGTTAATTAATCTCCCTTTACTATTTGTCATACACAGATTGTGGCTCATCCAGTAGGAAAACAACACTCAACTTGCAATCTTACAAGTTGAGTAAGATTGCAAGTTACTCTTTTGTTTTCCGGTTCTACCTCATGGGTAGAAAACACTTTCCCTAGAGAATAACTAGTGCAAAAACAAAAGAGTCTGGTTTAGCAAAACTGAAATCTTTTAAAACGCCCTCGAAGTAATGAATCACCTAATCTTCATCCTGCAGTCATTTGTTTTTATTCATCCCTTTTCTCATCCCATCACAGTTCACAGTCACAACACTGATATTTTCATAATTTGTCAACATGATGGTATGAACTTAAAATGATTGCCTGACGGCTGTGTTTTTGTTCTTACCTCAAAGTTAACAGATAAGTTTCGTTTGAGGGCGATTTCATAGACGAGGCTAATCTCTGATTTGCTGGCATCAGTTCCTTCCAGTGTCTCCACCTTTTCTTCTGGACTCTGGAAATGAAAGAGAAAAAAAACAAAACAATTACTGTAAATGTGTTTTACTGAGTAACTTGGTTAACATCTGGCCAGATATGTGACAGGGATTTAAAAAGTATTGATATTTTTGAAGCAAATTCAGGGCAGAAAAATATCAATTTAAATTATTGTTGATATTTGAGTTATTCAGATGATAAACATCCACAAAAAAGACAATTGTTTATCTTCCTGTTGGGTTTTGTCAGCTATGTTTAATTTAATTATATGCATATCAATGCAGATTTGAATCTGCTGTGGAAATCATTAGATGAACAGAGTCGACGAGATCTATAAGGGTGCATTCAAGAATCCATCCATCCATCCATCCATCCATCCATCCATCCATCCATCCATCCATCCATCCATCCATCCATCCATCCATCCA
>CAEFZY010069435.1:0-34738 GCA_903066815.1 Brachyrhaphis roseni
ATGGATGGATGGATGGATGGATGGATGGATGGATGGATGGATGGATGGATGGATGGATGGATGGATGGATGGACGGACGGACGGACGGACGGACGGACGGACGGACGGACGGATGGACAAAGGATCTGACAGCACATATTATGCTGTGACTTTTCTGGAAATCTTTTGGAAGCATCTGTAGAAAGCAAGAATTGCATCATCAGAGTTGATTATTTCATATAGCAGTGACCTGAATTGGTCACTGCTATATGCGTGAAGCATTTCATTCATAACAGATGTAGGATATTTGGTGGGAGTTTTTTTCTGTCATTTGCTTAAATGTTTGGAAAACTCACGGGTTTTGGGTCCGGTAACAAAGAATCTTCATGTCCAGCAGAAACAGCATGCAAAAATACAACACAAGACTACATCTTGACCTAGTTTTTAGCCCACTAAAATGTGTGAGACCAGCAATGACGGACAAAAAAAAAGGTTTTGCACGACGTTGCTTTGTGAGTTGCTGTTATTCATTCAAACTACTTATATTATTTCTGAGTTGCAGCATCTGTGTAATTATCCTGGAACTCAGGAAAAACACAGCTATGTAAACCTTTCAGATAATTCTTTCAAAAATAATGACTCAGTTTATAATGCAATGTAAAATACCATGAACCCATACTCACGATGAACCCATTTCATGCATATAAAATGGAGCTGAAGGTTGTTCAAGTCTCTTGTTTGGAATCCACATGGACAAAAAGGCAGAATACAACAGCAGAAAAGTATGTAAGCGGTGGATTAATCTTTGGAATATCTACAGGAAAGCAGCGCTCAGTTTTTACACACTTCATTTATTTACTACCACTTTTCTCATGGGTTGTAAATGAAGTTTACCTTACTCTCGCCACATTTTTGTTTTACTGATTTATTTGTGAAGTTATGGAGAGGCTGCCAAAGCTACCCTTTTGCTATATGGATGAGGAAAAAAAAGGGGTTGTGGGGGGTTTATTTGCCTGTAAACATTACACACTTAAAGCTATTTCTAATTTTATAGCACTCCAAAAGTGCAGAATGCATTTTTTTTTGTGTGTGTGTATTGTGTGTTTCTATTCTGCACGTTTTAATGTGCTTGAACCTACCCAGCACAAATGTGGTATGCATGTGGGTGGCTCGACAGAAAACATGTAGTTATGGTATCGGTGTCACGCTCAGGTCATGATGGATGCTGTGAAGAAAAGGAGACAGAGGTGTTGGGAAAGAGGTCTGTGCTGCAGGCTACGTGACCCACCTCTGGAGTTGCAACTCAGCTTTTGCACCGACAGCTGCAGACACCCTGTCTGGATGAGCAGCTGGCCAAGATGTTTGGGAGAAAAAGGAGGGGCAGGAAAAAATCCAAGACTGAGAAAAGGAGAAAGGTGGATGATAAATAGACACAAAAAGTAGAAGAAGGAATGTAAAACAGGAAAAAGGGGGAGAAGGGAGAGGTAGGCCAAGGTGACAAAAAGAGTACTGGACTAGATATAATACATCCAGAAGCTCCGGAGAGGGGCCTCTCTGTGGGAAAAGACTGGTGGAGGCTCATAAATCTGACCGGGCTTTGCTTGTCCTGGTTGCCTGGTTCCACACTGGGTTTATTCAGGTGGCCCTTTCCATCAGCCTGCTGCTGCATCCTCAGAGTGCTGAAAAAAAAAAAAAAAAACATTTAAAAAAAGCACCGCTTATAGAGAAATTTGTTGGAGGAAAGGAAGAGAAAGCCCTTTATGGTTTTATGGTTTCCTTGTCTCTGCAGGCACTCTTACAGTGTGAGCGAAAGAGGCTAAGTGGCATGACCGGTCTGGACAAGAGTTATGAGGTTGAACTTTACTCTGCGGACTTTTTAAATCTTTGACGTTCCAGGGAAAAGTTTGCCATTGGTTCTTTAAAATCTCAGCTGCATTAATGCTTCAGAATCGTCAACGTCTTCTATATGTTACTAAAAAAAATTTGCGTTTGAGTCATGGCCTTCCGCTGAAGCAGTATTGGTGAACTGTACCAATCAAAGAAGAGCATCATTGATGCAGTTTTATTAGGGACGGACCGAATGCAGAGTTTTCCAGCCAAACGCCGATTACCGATCTTTAAAAAGCCTAATCTGGTGATTTTGATTTTCACAGATATTGATTTTTTTTAATCTGAAATGTTGGTAAATATAGCAAGAAAGTGGCTGAGTTGGCAACAGCGAGGTGACGATTGTTAACTGCAAATGTGCTGAAATGACCTGGTGGGCCGATCTGTCAGTCAAACCTCTCACAGCAGAGACAAAGAGGACAGTGGTCGATTTTTAGTCCCTTGCTGAGGTAGATAAGATTGGTGCTTAGGATCAGCTTCACATGTATGAATTGGCCAATCATCAAACTCCCAAAATTAAAGAAATTGGGGCCGATTTATTTGTTCATCCCAAAACACAGTAACTGAAAATTTTGCCCATTTTTAAAAAAGTTGAAGCTCATTCAGATTGATTGATGTGCGTTTGTAAAAATGTATTTTAATATTTTGCTCTTTCTTATGTGTCTTGATTGTATATAACTCCAGGTACCATTGTATGAACAGGATGGGATTTTCTGGTAGGAGAAGAGGTATGGCCATGGCCCCTCCGGTTCTTCCTCTTGGGTACGCCACTGACTTGGAATAGACAGGAGGTTAAAAAACATCACTGTGTAAATGTCAGTGATGTGATTTAAATTTGAAAAGAAAAGAACCAAAAAGTTTGTTTTTTTATTCCCATATCTGTGGCTCCCCAAACAACCAATAAGAATCGGCCAAAAATGCGTTGACTGAACATGATCGGCCAAACCTTAAGAAAATCTTGGAAGGACCTTCAGATGGCCTGGAGAGCTTTTGATCAAGACGACTTTAAATGATAACAAGAAAGTCTGGCTCCATTGAAGCAAAAATATAAAGAAATGAGGTATGACTGAAGACTGAAAAGACCATATGTGTCTAATATGTGTCTGTGATTAGGGCCAATTTTTAAAAGACCTCAATCAATCATTGCAGGGAATCAATCCTGCAATCACCAGCCAGAAGCTGGATACTTATTGGGTCTCTGGGTCAGTTGAGTTCAAGCGGGGATTTTTCAGCTCACACCACCGGAGCCAGAAAATGGCCTCTCCATGGCTGAAGTCCAGAAACACTGGCCTAGTGGGCAGACTGACAATGGGAGACGATGTGAAGAACCAGTGGAGTCAAGGATGAGGAGGGGGCTGAATGGAAAATGAGAGAGAGAGCGAAAAAAAGACACTCCATGCAACTCAAGCACATAAAACGGCACTACAAGTTGTTGCTCGGTTTATCTGAGTCACTTTCATCAAGACACAAAACACGCCATGAATGTTTTAATTATAACTGAATGGACTGAAAAAATGCAGATGAAACCCAAAACATGCCACAAACTTTTCCTCTTCGTCTAACTTCCTGGCATGAGGGAGCGTGAGTGGGATGTGAGGACGGGCCCCATTTTTCTCCTTTTTTGTGTGACTGGGGATTTATTTTCACAACCCTCCAGAGGGAGAACACTGTATTTGCTGAATCTGAAACATTTAAAGTAACTGAGGCCCTCTGTCCCTGTTTCACATTAGAGAAACGCTCTATTCATTTGGACCTGTCAGGCTGCATAATGGCTCTTAGATCATGTCTGCTTACAACTCGTCAAGCCGGGTCACACAAACACTCCAGCCCTTGATCTCATTATGTAATTTACCTCTTGTACTTGCACGGGCTCAGTAAAGGTTAGATCTTCCCTCCGCAGAAAGTGTGAGTGATCCATGGGGAGATTAGGGTAATGAAAAACGGCCATGCTGAGATACAGTATGTGTTTGCGTTTGGAAGAGGTTTCTTATTTCAAATAAGCCTTGGTGTTGGGAAAGGGGGATATTACCTCTAACTGCTCTGTTTGGCACATGGCTGTCTTTACTTCTTTCAGCTCCTACAGGAAGTAATTTCATCTAATGGCCATTGAAAGATCTGACTCAAACTGAAAGGCCGGTTTTCCTAAATCTTCTGTCAAAGCGGGGCAATGTATATGAGTTCAAAGTGAAATGCAAGTCCTGCACCCAGAAATCGGGTCATTGACAGTTGGTGATTATTTGCCATATGCAGTGTCTTTTCTCTGGTGAGTTATACACCCTGCTGATAGCTTCTTCTGTCTGCAGAGGCCTTCCTCTCCCGCTGCTCCTGTGCTCACATTACACAGGAGTTTAGCACAGAGGGTTTTTCAAGTTGACAGCGGTCCAACGTGAAACACGCTCTTTCGTTTTGGATTTGATCCCCTTAAGGTAATTAAATTTGACTCGAGCATTTTTCTCCATTACCGGCTGCCTGGCTGCAACTTTCTTCATTTCAAAATTGAATTGGGAAGAAGCAAACGATCCATCTAATATCTGTTTCAAAGTAAGGTGGAGAACTTTCAGGCTGCATACACACACTCTTGAACAAACACAACCAGTAAATATCAAGGTCAGCTGTCCCTCAGTGAAATGTTCCAGTTGAGAAAGGTCTAACTAAGAACTAGGACAGATATTTTCAGTCTTACCAAGGATACTATTTCTCTGATCTTAGTTGGTTTTTTTATGTGTACTTGAATGCCCTCTATGAAGCAAATATTGCTTGGTTCATTTTAAAATGAATACGATCCTCCCTAGAGCTCCTGGATAAGGTTTTTGACAGAATGGTTTACCATGTTGACCCAGACACAGTGAACCTTGACAAGACATCTCTTTGATTAACTGGTATACGTTTCTATTTCATGCAGAACGATTACAGGTTTGCTAGCTACAGCTACTGTTCTGGTCAGAAATATATATACACTCACCATCTGAATGAACTTGATTGTGTTTGGCCTTTTAGTAAACCATTTTAAGTATTTCTATATCAATTTTAAATGATGTTGCAATGTATAATTTCAATAAGAATGGGGAGAGCATGCTTGACTCTATTGTGGAATTTTCTTAGTCAATATGAACACCCCCACTAAAATTTGGTTTAATTTCTCTCAAACGCTTGCACTTGTTTTTGTTGCCACTATCAAGTTTCTATCCATGTCAGGGATGTTCACAAGTCATTTCTTCAAGTCCAAGTCAAGTCTCAAGTCTTTAGGGCACTTGAGAAAATCTGAAGTCTTTTATTTTTGTGGTTTAAGTGCGACTCGAGTCGGAATCCTGAATTCAAGTTGCAATCTCTGGTATTGCTTTACCTCTTCTCAGAATAGGTAAAGCTAATTTTAGCTGGTTGGTTCCCCAGTAAAGTCTTTGCTTTTTAGGGTAGTTTGTAAAAGTTTTCAGAAGGTTGCAAGGTCATTCCAGAAGCTTGACCAAAGCGCACTCTATCTATATCATATGGGATCGTTTTCCGTTTGAACTATGTTCTTGTTCTGCCGTCCTTTTGTGATGCACAAGTACTTCTGGCAGCAATGACCCACTGACATTCATATCCGCAGTCAAGACAAGAAAGTCAAGAACTTATTTCCAGTATGGTCCTTTAACTCGTATTTTCCGCTGCTGATTGGTTTTGAAAATAACAATACAATTTTCTGACTGGATTCAAAAGGGTCTAATCTTTATAGTGAAACTAATCCCGAAAAATTTTCAAATCCACAATTTTTTTTTCCTTTGGGATTTTTGTCTCCCTCTTGTGAGAGTTAGGTTATATAAAATGTGGTTATTGTGAAGAACAGTTGTCAATCATGTTAAAAGTTAGAAAGTGATACCTTTCTAACTTTTCTTATTACATCTGTCTGAAATGGAAAGCTTTTTATGGACATGTTCAATGTTTTTACCTTGGTATTTCTCTCAGACAACTGTACGTTTATCTAATATCTATGTTGACTTTGTCCTTTTTCTGTTCTCAGCAGCCCTAAAACAGTCACATTTATAGTCCAGCTAAAAATACTAGCCAAATAACAACACCCTTTTGTCTTCACAATATGTATATCAATATCTCTTCTTTGTGCGTTTACAAGACAACTCTTGCACTGCCAGAACGCATCATTTGTTCCGGTCATAGCCACAAAGTCCAGTATTAGTCATCTGAGGTTTTATTTTACCTAAAGTGACTAATTTACCGCACACTAAGTGTGGTAGTGTTTTTTTTAAGAGCTCTTCCTGAGTTGAGACCTTCTTTTATGAGTCAGTGTTGCATCTGAATGCTTTTCAGGCTTTATCCAGGCAACACAACCCAACAGACATTGACTGATGGAGGTGTTGTATGCACAGACCCGCTCAAATGCCATGTTCAGCAAAGAACAAAGTCTTGATTGAGTCTTCGCCGCAACACATGAACACTTGGGGTATCTCAGGTCCATTAACTCAAAAAGCAGTCGCATGGTTTGACCAGCTGACATGATGAAAACTTTTCAAACCCCATGAACTTATGAGCACTACTTCAATGCATTTTTCGGGGGCCTTTTTGTGATAGCATAACTTAAGTACATCATAATTCTGAAATGAAACGGTGACAGTACATTGTTTTTACTTATGTTTTCAATTAGATCTCTTAAAAGACGGGATGGCGTATGTGTTTAAAAATAAATAGTTTATATGAAAGAAAACTAAAACTGCCTGACGCTGAATACCGACCTTAAAGTGTGACAGTCACATCATGCAGTGTGGATGCTTTTCTTCAGCAGAGAAAGGGGAGCTGTGTTATGGCATAGGAGAAGATGGATGCCCTAGAAAACACCTATTAAAAATAGTAACATCAAAACATATTCATTAGTTTGAATGCCCTAGTCAAAGTCTAGATCCATTTGAAATGAAGTTATTTTGTGCGTTTTTAAACGGATATCTGATAGACAAGAACTGATGTCCAAGGATATTCTTGGACAATTTTACAAATAAAAACACAAGTATACATTTAATGAGCTTTATATGGAACATTGTTCATTTCCTTGGTTTGCTTCATGTAGGCGGGTGTGAAAGCTCATCTGAACTCAGGGATTTAGTCTGCTTGTAAGTGAAACCTTGGTGGAGTTTATGTTGGGAACGCAACTAGACCATCCAGTGAATGAAATTGAGAAAGTGAACAACAGGCAGAAAATAAAATTTCTTAAAGCTGTTCACACACAGGCCACGTTAGAGAGAGGGGCGAATGAGCATCTGATATGAACGTTTAACTTATCTGTCATTTACACCTTGAACAAGTTTTCTATTGCTTTTATGCATGTGTAGTTAATGGCGACATGCCAACCTTTGTGTGCTACTGAGAACAGGGGACTATTTTATGTGCTTTGTAAAGGATTGCACAGCTTTTCATCCTGCCCAGAATTTAGAAGATTTTCTGCTTTAAGATTGGCTGGAGGGCAGAAAGAGGGAGTCCGACAGGCCACTTTTAATGCTGTCTGTCTTGCCTGCTGATACTGAGCAGCTTGAAAAAGCAGCATTTTCTTTCTTTTTTTATCATTCCCTGCTTTGTCTAACTAGGGCACCTGGACTATCTAGGAGATTGTAATCCTCTGAACTGGTAGAGACACTATTAACAAAACCACTCTGGAAACCACACTGAGATTTTTTATTTTTTTATGCGCTATTCTGTGTTTTCCTAGTGAAAAACGCTGCAGCTTACACTTGTAGGGATACAAAATGTGAAAGTTTAAGAGCCAAGAAAACTCTGCAGAGGCAGTATGTGTCAGGACACGAGTTCTGTGTGAATCACCTGTTTTTCTCTGTAACCGTGCAGAGCTCTGTCACTCACTGCCTGTAACATGTGGTTTGTGTTTGTCTGTGTTTATGTACGACCGTGGTATATATTTGGATTTACGTTTTCATTCACACACACTAAAGGGGCTCACGTAATGACATATAGCTTTTGCATATACATGGCCACTTTTTGTGGCTTGTTACGGCACATTAAAGTTCCCCTCGTTAGTCAGCATGTATGTTTTTCTATTTTTTAAACATTTTTTTCTTAAACACGGGTAAGCCTGTGTGTAAAAAGAAAGTCACTATGCCCACATGCACACTCTTCAGACCCTGAAGAGTGCTCTCGCCCCCCTCATGTGTGCTCTCTGGCTTTATTAATTTTCCAAGTCAAGCTGCTTATCTGTGGGAACAAACCATTTCAACACTGGTATGATCGCAGGGTTTGACCATCATATTTCAGTGGCGAAAGACAGAGAGCAAAGGTATGTGGACTTGACAGCGTACAGCAGATTGAGTAGTTCAGTGAAAGCTGCGTGAGGTTACTGTTGTGATTTACCTGTCAGAGACGCCAAACATCAAGTGTCGACGTTAAGGAGGGACGGCTACTGCATAAACAACACTCCATCACTTACATCAAGGGTGCGATCAAAGGCTGCAATCGTAGCTCCTACGTTGGAGAGGCAATGCCAAACGGCTTCACATCAAAGATCGGGTGACCTTATGTGGGTGCCTGACTGGTAGCCAAATCAGGGAGGAGAGGACAAGCCAAGGCACCAAGGACACAGAGGAGAGGAGGTATTTTAGGGGTTAAAGTTGGAAAATGAGAGACAGTGCCCAGATCAGATATCACCACTAATTGATTAAGATCTTTTTATTTAATATTTGTTTCTGCTATTTTTAGAGTGAGTAAAGCTCACTATCAACAAACAAATCAGTAACTTTTTAAATTCTGTTCAGCATTGACATGGAAAAAAGTATGCCACAGAGTTACGTAATTCTGTACAAAACAACTGAGCAAATACAACAGAAGTATCCCTGACTTGCATTAAATGTGAAATGGAGAACGGTAGATTCTGTCAGTGTGTTTGGCAGTGCAGCGAGTCAGTGGTGAGATTATGTATTTAAAATATTTTTTTAAATTCAATTACCTTTAACCCCAAGCTTAATTATGTTAGGCTTTATCCTGAAAAATATTGAGTAAGAAGATCAACAAATATTGATTTTACTTAGGAAGACCAAAGGTGAGTAGATGACTGCTTTAGAAAAATAACTTTAAAAAAAATAACATAAACTTGGTCAAATTTGGGAGCATTTTATTGTTTATACAAAAAGGGCTGATTTATTATAGATGATGGAGGTGCCTGCTGATGGGCCATAGCCATTTGTCATATTATAAGAATTTTTTTTTTATGAATTTAAATTAAAGTTATACTGTGAATTCCCAACTTAGAATATAAATAAATTGGAAAGATTAAACGGGGAGGTTGGTGAGAGTTTTTGATTTGATAAACATGTTTTTATTGGTTTTAGTCTTTTGAGGCATGTAAGGGCTTTGTGTTTCGGTTCTGTTCTAAATTATAACATGAAGAACTTAAAGTGATAGGAACTTCTGTAAATAAATAAATAATTAGTCAAAATTAGAATACCGACAAGAAATGTCGCCTACCCTCAACAATCAATTCAGATTTTGATTCTGTATCATCTCTAATCATTCAAACTGTCAAACAGGCAGTTAGAAATATGTTTCTCTTCTTTCTTTCTTCCTTTAATCTCCAGGTAGCCATCCTTTTCTTTTTTTTTCCTTCCTCAAGCAGGTTAGGACAACAAGCTGTGAAATCAATATGTAAATAACACGAGAACAACATGACCAGACAAGAGAGGTTCTCTGCATGATCTACACAGCAGCTGTTCTACTGCTGGTTCTGCATTGGAATAGAACAGCATGTGCAGAGTAGGTGCAGGTGACTCAGTACGAGTCTATTAAATAAAATCTTTTCACATTTAAAAAGTTATGGCAGTGAATACTTTTGCCAATCAGTTTGACATAATGAACTCACTGGGAACGAGCGGCTTTGACATGCTTTCACTGACTTCCTTAGTTCTTTCTGACTTGGGCCTATAATTGTATCTGAAACATTCCTCTGAGATCTTCTGCCCATAATAACATGATGGGACTTTCTTATTTCTGAGCCTCGTCAAGCATGGCTATTTGAGTGAATCTTCATCAGTGCAGACAGAGTGTCTGCATGGGATTAAGTAATCATTGTCAGGTCATTGCTTTGACATTTCAGTAGCTCTTGGGTAGATTCTGTGACAGTGATGCATAAGGGTGGTATGACCTCTCTAAAGTGTTTAAAATAACCTCTCTATATGCATGGGTCGCTTGGACCTCTGTGACAAGCATGTGGCTCTAGTCATGCTATTGTTAGCCTGGCTGAGTTATGTCACACAGACTTTGAAAATTCAAACCTCTGACTCAGTAAAGCTGACTATGAGGTATGAATTAGATTTAATTTTCACCATTTATGTCACTGATTATTTTGAAAAAGGAAAAAAAAATAAGAATAGCAGCTTTGCTTAGATGGAGGTCACCTTAGAAATGTAAATATCGGAGGCTTGGAAACAGGATTCGGCAGGGTTAATTGCTCAAATCTGCATTAAAATGCAAAACACAGACACTTAATTTGTCACGAGTGTTTAAGTTAGTTTTAAAATCACCACTAACCCAGTATTCCTGTTTTTGGTTTGTGGGAGGAAATGGACCGTGGACATGATTTAAACTTGTTCTTAGAGACTGACGAGAGAAAAAAAAAAACCTCCTGCATAAATAATAAAACATAAGAAGGAACGTGTGAACAAAAAAATACACTTTAATGGATTTTTCAGAGCCAAACAGAACTGTACAAATCTGTATGATTTATATAACGTTCTGAAGTGCAGGAAAAACAGAATCTTTTCAGGTGAAAAACACACATAGCAAAAACAGTGACGTACAAATTTATCTTTGCACTGTTGTTCAGTTGCAAAGTAGTATAACTGGAAAGATCATAAAAATACTAGAGAAAGTCGGCACTGATCTTAAAAACTCCAGTCTAGAGCAGGTGAGAGTGAAGAAAACAAATTGTTACTTCATGTCTGACATGGTCTTTATATAAGATTGTTGAAAAAAAACAACACTAAATAAACCCTTTAGATATTAATGTTCATGACTGATTCCTTTTGTGTTTCTTTCATGCTCACAATTCATATGTTAAATAAGTTTTGGGCCAAAACTTCAACATTTTCATCAAAACACAACATTCCATGTAATTGTTTTTCCACGTTTTATTGAACTATTGATAACTGATTTCCTTATGCCATAGTACATAGATAATTAGTAGAATGCCTCGTAACCCTTCTTGTGAATATCTTTGTATGAATAAAGCTTTTGGACCATTTGTCAACTCTGTGGAAATTATAGTTTTACGTAAGTGACAGAAAAGGGGGAAGCTTGGGAAAACTCACCGGGGACATGCAAGCTTGATATTATGCTAATCAGAGTCTAAATGAAAAGTGAGAAGAGTAAAATACAGAAGCCTGAATGCTTAAAATGATTTAAGCTTTTCTCTGACTTATTTGCTTTTAAAGTTTAATTTTTACAAAACAAATACATGTGGCATGTTTTGAAATTATTTATCATCTCATTTATTTACTTAACAAAAACCTAGCATTTTTACAGAGCTGTGTGCACTTTAGGACCCTCTGTATCACAATAAGAAACAGGAATGTGTAAGTTGTGAGTACATTTTCACTTCTTTCTGCTTTCTCCTTTCACATCTGTGTTTCTGATTGTAAGAAACAATTTTCAGTTCTGCGTATATTTTTTTTTCTCTTACTGATGATTCATCTCTTGTCTCTTTCTTTTATTTTATTCAGAAAACCTAATGTTTCTCAGCTCTGTTAGGATCACTTGCACATATTCCAGTAAAAGTTAAGAAGATTGACTAATTAAATTTGTTATCTTACTTCCAAGAAAACACATTTTGTTTCCTCTTAACAGTTGGTTTGGCCCATTTCTTCTCTTGTACTGGCACACCACATTTGCATTATGGAGACAAGTCTGTTAATGTGAGACCAGTGTGAGTCTGACTTAATGGTGCAGCCACCGCAGAGCACTCTCATTCCGAACTCTTAACTAACTCCACATTAAATTGCTTCGGCATCTGTTTTCTTTTCCCACTCTTACACAGCCTAAACAAGGGAGCGGATTTGTGTGGAAAAAGATATGAGATCACTCTTTCCTTTTGTTCTCCCTGGGGTGTCGCATCATCATATGTTATTGAATGTGAGACGCGGAACACTCCCCGATCCTGCTATACTCATCTGCTGCTTATGAAGGACTTTGGGAGGCATCTGAAAAAAAAAAAAGGCCACACGACACGACACGCAGATCCGACCGCAGATGAACATGGGTGAGGAACTCGTGCATTTGGAAGAGGATAAAACATGTAGGAAAAGGAAGGCAGTATATCACTACAAAAAAAGAAAAATGACAAGGGTCACATATGCTTGTGGAGAAGGAAGAATGCAGCCAGGAAGATCACAAGCTGAGAAATAATTTATCACTGCTCCCTCTATCGTTTCTTCTGGCAGAGACAGATGGCCTGGAATCCTGTTGGATTCCTTCTGGTTTGGCTTGACATTTTTGCTGGTTATGTGTCTTATGCACATGCACAGATTAACTTGCTCACACACAGAGAAGGAGGCTGGTTTTTATCCAGTTGTGACAGAACTCAAGTGTATATTTATCCCACCACTTTATGAGCTAAAGCAGTGGTTCCCAAAGTGTGGGGCACGCCCCCTAGAGGGGGCGCAGTGCCATTGCAGGGGGCAGGGGAAGCGGTATGGATGAAAAAAAATAAAAAAAAAACAGTTACACAAAAGTGTTTCACTGTAAAGATGGTTTGTAGTGTGTTTTGTTGCAACCTGAAGTGTGAAACAATGTGTGTGCCCAGTTGATTTTTTTTTTCTTTTTTTGGGGGGGGGGATTTTATTGTAATCCAAAGGGCGACCCAGAAATTTTTTGGGAACCACTGAGCTAAAGAAACATGTGCATGTCTTACCTATGCGTGTTATGCTGAATTTACGCTAATAATTAAAAAAAAATGTTTATTAACATTATGAAGACATATTATTTTGCGGGTTAGTAACATGAGAGGAAGGAAAAACATATAAAATGGCACCAGCTTATGTTACTGGAGTAAAATAGCTCTTTGCAAATCAACTTTCCAAAACAACCTGCAGCGCTGATGGCTTTGGGCAGCTTGCCTAAGGGCCTGAATAATTAAATGCTTTTAAATTAGAGGCCTGAATAAAAGAATTTATTAAAGCACAACAAAACAAAGCGAAACACACAGAAATAAGATTGTTTTAAGCCAAATCATGAAGTAAGTATCTCTGTCCAGACACAACCTTCTACTGTGAGCAGTCTGGGGTTCAGCACGTCCAACGAGCCTGGAGTTGGGTAGCGGTTTCTTTTGGGGACAGCGGCTAGATTTGACTAGCACTACTACACTTGTTCAGAGCTGCAGCTTCAATGCCTCCTTCATTAGGCAGGAGGGGAAACTGCCTTGTCAACATAATCAGAGACGCCGTCTCTTCTTGAGGAATCTATAATCTGATTCTTTGCGAAGGAGTTAAGTGAGTTTCAGGCAGCTTGTGCTGCCCTTAAGACGTTTCTCTAAATAAATAAGTTTATAGGTTTAAGTAAAAATATTTCTATCTAATTAAAAATGATTGCAAGTTGTTTAGAGGATCAGTTTATGCTTTAAGTTTTCACTTGAAAATATCACCCGTAAATTGTGCTTCCGGTTTCTGCTAGGAACCAAGTATGGGAATGTAATCAGGCTGAATTAACAAACAGGAAGGCCATTAGTTGAATTATTTGGCAGTTTATACTGACGGCTTTGGATATTATTGCTTATTTTTCGGAAATGTTGTGTCGCTGAGCATGATGTCTCCATGTGTTGTGACAGAGTGTATTTTCCATCATTTCAGTTTTCACCATATGTTTGTGAAGACAAACTAATCTCCAGGGTCTTCATTTTGGGTCAACATCCTTGCTTAAGACACTACATGGCTAATCTTTTTTTTTTTTTTTTTCAGCTGAGGTAGTGTCACAACAGGTTATACTTTACTTTGGATTTGAGGTTTCTGCAAAGATAAATGTCTTTTATTTGGCCAGGGATATCGAGATGTTTATGCCCATGTGCTTCTTTCCTCCTGCGGCTGGACCTAACGGCGTTCAGCAACAAGACACTCATTGTCTCTTGTTAGGATATAATTACTGTGCTCATATGTTCTGTTATACTTTAGTTTTATTTGATTGGATTAGATTCATTACCCCTTGCCTGCGTCTTTCCTTAGTTTGTCCCTGTTCTAGATAACTTTGTCCTGGTTTCATTCCATTTCACATCCTGCCACTGAGTCTCACCTGATTTGTGTCTCAGATTGTTACACCTGCTTTACATTAAGTCTTTACACCCATCCATATCCAGAATACCGTTCTAGTTTTCTTCTGTTTAGTGTGAGAGCCTTGCCACTGATAGCTTCAGTTGTGCCAAGCTAAGTTTTGTTTACCTCCCTCTCCCTCCTTACCCTCCTTTCTTTTCTGGGTTTGTAATTTAGAATAACATGCCGCGGCAGTGCGTTTGGTTAGCTTCAAAATAAAGCTAAATTTGTTCCTTTCTTGTCTTTGCTGCCAAGTCCTGCATTTGGGTACTCATTACATATGTAACATTTTATGTGCACATAAATAACTTTGGTTGTAGAGGCTTCTGATTCAGTTCAGTAAATAGAGAATATGCCAAAAAAATGTGCTCCTAGATGGGGTCCAATTGCAAAAGCTCACATCTGGGGACTGTGGATTCTCTTCCACTGACTCACAGCAAAGCCCATCAAAGCTTGTGGACGGTGGGGCTGTGATGCTTTGCCAAGCTAATATTAACTTTTCCAGCCAAAAAATATGCCGCTGCCATATTTTTTCCAACACCAAACACAGGTGCTACTAATCCCAGGACTTAGGATTCGATTCAGATATTCCAGTGCCAAGACTTCATACTGTACTGTTGCCTAAATGGAAATAGTTAAAGTAATAGTTACACCTGCAACATGTGAAAGGCATGTGTGAAAAATGTTCATGGTTGAAACTTGGAAAAGAAGAGCTTGACACGAGTGTAGTTTCTGTAATGAACGTGCTTCTTTGATTACAGGCAGCAAATTTGATGTTTATGGCCCAAATCCTGCCACTTGTCACACCAACAAAACGGCACCGTGACGGCCACATGTTTTACATTGCTAAATCTTGTACTACTGCTTGTTTTTGTTTTTATTTACTACCAGCCTTAATCAAGTTGGTGCATAATTCTAGCATGGTAGTTAAGATGTGTAAACAAACAATGCTGAAAGAAAATTTTAAAAAAAATCCATGAATGAAAGGCTCTTGGCCATAATGTACACCTTAGAAGCACAAATTTCTGTCTCAACCAATGAGCATCCTCAAAAGCTACATTTTCTCCTTGGACGTGTGACTGTATGCATGACCCCCGACAGCAAGAATACCATAAAACAGATATACCGAACGCTTTTAGTCACAATATTCCCTCTTTGGCACAGACTCACTGTAGCCTTTATGAGTGTATGTTGCACTGAAAGCAGCAGTTGCATAATATTTGACAGTAAATCATTTTTCATGCTGCAGGGTAGAGCTGTTGTTGGCAGTGTTGCCTTGCAACTCAGAGGTCCTGGATTCTAATCACAGCTAAGAACTTCCTGTGTCGTCAAGTTTGCATGGTTTTTTTTTTTCACAGTCCTGGTTCACATGGCAAGATTTTAAAATTGTCTGTAGATTTTCAAAACTTGAGAGACGTGACAATAAAAAAAGAATTATAGATAAACCAGGTTTGGTCATGCAGTGTGTGGTGCATCTATGCACCAAGTTTCAGATTTCTACGATGGACGGTTTGGATTATCTCAGTTTAGGGAGTGCTGAAGAGCAGTTTTTCCACACCTACTTTGGAGTCCATTAAAATCCAATAGGGGCGTGCTGTGGTGGCGTAGGGGGTTAGCACAACCCACGTATGGAGGCCTTAGTTCTTGATGCGGCCGTCGCGGGTTCGAGCCCCGGCGACATTTGTTGCATGTCTTGCCCTCTTTCCTGTCAGTCTACTTTCAAAAAATATGGGCCACTAGAGCCAACATAAAACCTCAGAGAAAAAAAAACACCCGGTAATTTCCTACAGTAGTCAATTTTTGGTGAAGTTTGACGAGCCAATTAAGGCCTCCAATACGCTGCTTAAAGTGGCAGGATAATAATATGAAATCTTGCAATTACAATAGGCCTTCGCCTCAGTTTTGCTGCTCGGCGACTACTGTGAGTCATGTGCAGTCCGACCACACATGAACAGATTTCCCTCATGAGCATTTAAAAGTCAGATGGTGAATCTTGTAAAACCTTGTGAGATCAAAAGTCACTTCGAAGTAAATAAACACGACAGACGAGGACAAACCAACGGCGATCATTGTGGTCTACTTTTAACAGAGAAAAAAACAACACATAAAGAAGAGGCGTTGGTTAAATCAAACCTTTTTACCCAGACACACACATGCTGCATAACAAACCAAAACAGGCAGAACAACAAGAAGAAGAGTTAATAAAAATCAAATGAACATCCACTGCCATATAAACTAAGGCGCCAGTGATTCCACAAACTAGAGAGAAGAAGCTAACTGAGCTTTGAACAGAATTAGTCTAAGTGGTTTAAGGAGAGGAGACACGCGAGCAGGGGCTCTGCTTACTTTTTACTTGACTTTTTACAGGCATTATCACAGGCATTATCCCCTCTGGCTTCCAGTCACCTCGCTTTCTGGTTGGCAATGGCTACACATCACTACCAACAGGTGCGTGTTCTTTGAGGTACACCCACACACTGAGATATCAGGCCATGACTAACCAAAATGTTGAATTTCCACAATTTGAGGTCAGACGGTCGCAACATCCTGGCACAGTAGATCTCTCTCAACACAAAGCAGTGATTATTTTTTACGACAATCCATAAGATTATCAGAAACTAAAGATCAGGTGAAAAATGGGCCTAAAAATCTTGCCATGTGAACCAGGCATTACATTGTGATCATTCTAACTTGCTTTTGTTGATTTGAATTGCTGTACCTTTTTCCTTGCAGAACCTACAGAAAGTAAATAGGTGTAGAAAACATGGCAGGATAATAACAGAGTAAAATCTTCCTTTTATATTTCCTTGCTGCTATTTTTGAGTGTCACACTGGTGTATCTCTGTAGACTTTTGCGTTTGTTGTTGGAATCTGGTGAATTTCCTGAATGAGGCTGCTTTATGGAGGATATAACTTATCTAATAACAAATAAAACAGAAAAAAATCGTCATGCTCCAAAATTCACATGGAAGACAAACTGTAAATTTGTGTAACAATCATAAAAAAATCTTTAAATAAAAAAAAAGATCAAATAGCAGTTTTTCTCTAAGGTGTTTTAGATCTTAAAGTTGCTGCTTTCCATTTCTTACAAGACACATTGCCAGATATATGTTTGCCATATAAACTCATATTCACGTATTCAAATTCAAAATTCAAAACTACTTTATTAATCTCAAAGGGGAAATTAAACTAAAACTCACTGAAAGCACTGAGCTACTCCAACATGCTGCCGCCTTCAGCACCGTAATTCATGTCAGAGTTCTGGATTATCATCACCTTTTCAGCAACCTTTGGCTGAAAAGTGTTTCTTTCTTTGCATCTTTCTTTTCTACTGTCTTTCTTAACCTTTGACATGTGTTTGGATATAGCAATTGGAAGGGTGAAGGTTGTAACTAAAATGATACATGCACTTTAATGTAACTCTGGCTCAGTTTGTTGCAGATGGAAAACATACGCCATGTCTGTTTGTCTGCTCGCAGAAAAGGAAAAGGAAAAACTCTCTGCCGTCATGTATTTTTAATCCGATGAGTGATCACAGCCACTATCTCGCAAACACACACTTGTAAACTTGTAAGCACTGCAGGGCATGAACACTCACAAGGTCAGTTTCACCCACATTATCATGGCTAAAACATGCAAACAAAGAAGGTCTGCTGCGGCGGGATGGTGGGGGAGGAGGGTTGACCCTTACGTAAGTTAAATTAAACCAGGAGGAAGATGATGCCAAAGCAAAGGAATGAGCTAATTGCTGATTTGTGTTACAACAAAAGTTAAAACTGCATTGCACCTGACTTACCTCTTTGATGTTAATGAGATTCTGCTGGGTAACTCGGTTCATTTCCTCAAAAGGGGCACAGCAGCCCGGTTATAAAATGAAAAGAGTATGCTGTTGTTGTTTTTTTCCTTCTTCTTCTTTTAGACGATCAAAGTGAGCAAAGATTAGCAGATATTTCACTATCCTTTTCCTTTGCCCTCTCCACTTTGCACACACACACACCTTCATAATTTCATGCTGTTTGGGGAAAAGTGAGAATGTTAGGAATTTCCCCCCCCCCTCCTCCACACAACCAACTTGGTGTGAAGATAGTCATGCCTTGCGTTCCACCCCTCGCAGGTGTTCCCGTCAATATTCCCCGGCCATCTTATCTGTCAGATGAATCGCTGATTTGGTGAGTGACCTTGCATTGGACTTGCCCAGGATGTTCGGGAATGCCACAGGGCCTTGTTTTCGTCCCGCATCCATTTGAGGCCCTGCATGCGTCTTGGTGACGGATACGTCAACCGTAACTCAAGCAGAGGGAGTAAAGCATGAGCGGGAACGGCGGCCGGGAGTGAAGATAGTGACTGGAGTCAAACCCCCACAGGAGTCAGCCACGCTTATTTGAACTCGAATTGTCATATGCCTCATTTAAAACCTCAAACTCCCACATGTTGCGGTGCCCCTGCGAGCGTCATTCCTCAAAATAAAAGAGAGCCTCATCACGCTTGATGTGCATTATCGCACCCAAGATGGGGATAATAAAATAAAGATTAAAGAGAATATTTATGTATGAAAATTGCACAGGATTAAACACTTCACCAAGTCTGACACCCTCTGACACACGCATCCATCCTCCAATCGGAGACAGAACGATGTGACCCCACATCTAAGTGATGATAAATACCTTGCAAGATCCTCCCCCAACCCCTGAAGTTTATAATTACAGTTATCACACATGGCTGTAATTCTCACTTAGCACACTAACTTTAACGCTTCTCAGTCTCACCGGCTGGCACGGACACGCCACGCCAATAAAAGTGCATTCCTTCTCTTAAGCGTGCAAAGATTAAGGCAGAGTTTAATGCATTAATTTCTCTTAGGATGAAAGTGTCTGCTTTCAACAGCATTTGCTATTTTTCTACAGTGAAATCTTCAGAAGAGAAGTCTCTGTGTGATATTTGCTGACAAAGTGCCAAATTTAGTGACGGCAACACCAAATACCAAGTGACATGAAGAAGTAGAAAGATATGATTCAAAATCACCCTGAGCTTTTTCACAAAACATATGACTGAGCATATCGGAGCAACAGAAAAACAGCTGTACTGTGTAATGCCTCTCCTATACTGTCATCCCCTTGACTTTTTCTTGCCAGTTAATGACAACACTAGATGGTGATGTGTCTGAAATTGTGTAAAGGATCAGCTTCTGCTTTTATGATTTACAAATGCTGAAAATCCATCCATTCATCAAAACCTATATTTCCAAACTGACACAGTCATTTGTATTGCTTGCCTTTACAAACACTCGAACTTCAGTGACATCAAATTCTTAATAAAAAGACTTTAAAGTGATATCAGCCCATTAGCTTTAACAACTTTTCTTTTTCTCTGATGGCTTTTCCACAAGGTTTTGGTATGTTAATACAAATTGTGGATCAATTGATTCAAAAGCACATTCATAAGATCAGACTCTGATGTGGAATGAGAAGGCCACCTTATGTTGGGAGGTCTATTTCTATTCCCCGCATAATGGTGACCCTTACCATTTGACTGTGGAATATTTAGCATGAAGGAAATTGAGCACATGCTCCTGAATTCAATGCTTTGCAAACACCAGGCAACAGCAATTGTCAAGTAGCATTGCGCCTTAGTAGTTCTACTTCCCAAAATGCATTTCTTTTTGAATATTTTTGTAAAAAATCTGTCAATAACTGAGTCCCATTCCACAAAATAATGAATATGTGAATCTATGAATACTGAACCACACATAGTTAACTCAACTCAAACTGAAGTCTTTGATTTTTTATAAACATTTTACGAATGGACTATGACACCAAAATACAAGATGAATTTTAGGGCTTTTTACACATTTTTACCAGAAATGTCACTACCTGCTAAGAGGTCTGTTTCTGAATACATTTAGCATCTATCAATTGAGGATAAACTGTTTGACTTAATTTATTTTTACAAAGTTTTGTACTTAACTTAGTAGATATTTGGCTTTAAAGTTATGATTGCATTTCCTAAAAGTATTTATTGTTCTTCTATGATTTTCATCGAAGGAATTACATGTGAATGCATGTTTTTTGAGGTGTAGTGTATTTATTCTCTGATGGCTGAGCAGTCCACCAGGTATTTGTGATTGTTGAACACATAATAGCATGAGCTAATGCTGTACAGCACATACTCTGTAAAGATCAGTGAAATGTTAAGGAGTAGCTCTAAATATCAGGCCCAGAGACTGAATTAAAACAAGGCAGACAGGAAAACCTGGAATTGAATCACAGTCCTTTCTCATTTTTAATTGTCAGGACATAGTGCAAATATCCAAGCCTACGTGGTAGAGTAATGTCAAATAAACATTCAATATTATCAAGTCAGGCTGTAAATGGGTCCTTACATATTTATGAACTTTTTTTTAATCTCTTTTGATCTTGGATAATTTCTTCACATCATGGTCTGATTTTTTGAAGCAAGAATCTGATGTTTTCATCCGGTGCAAAGGGGCAAATATCAGTCAGGTACATCTTATCAGATGCGCTGCATTAACTGATCATCAGTGAGTCTGACCATAAAAGCAGAAGCTGTAACAGTTTGCTGGTCTTAAACATTCAGTAAATTAAGCACAAGGTCAAAGAGAACAGGCAAGGTTTCACTGCAGTCGTTATGTAGACAGTGCTATGATACAATATCCAAGTAAAGGGAAATTGTCCACAAGTGGAAAACATTCAGTAAAGTTGCCAAAGAGAAACCATCTGTAGTTGGCAGCTCAACCCTGGCCTTTCCTTACTTAACCCTGCATTGCTCCTAATATGTTCATTTGCGTAATAGTCTCAATATAAGCATATCTGGCATGTAATGTAGGAGTCTTTTGGATCTTAGGGTTAGGGTTATACAAAGAAACTTTAATTTCTTTAATAAACAACTACGCACTGTTTATTATGAGCACAATAAACAGTGCGTAGTCTAAAACAAAAAAAAAACAAAAACATTTGCTCTACCACTGAGCCACGCGGCGACTCCTGTTTGAACTTAGAAAGGTTTGAAACTAAACAACCAAAACTCCAAAAGTATAAACTACCAAAAGGGTGAAAGGACCAACATCCACTGTGGTGGGACAGTGAGAAAGGTGGGCATAATCAAAACCAAAGACACCTCAATGAGGAAGCTTCTGAAAGAAATATTAACTTCACATTTCATTCAACGTCAGAAGGTTAATAACCCGCTCAGAGCTCCTGAAGAAAGCAATGACAGAGGGTAAGAATGACGTTGAGAGGAAATTCTTTGGTCCTGTGCATACTCCTGAAAGCATTAGGCCCAAGCGGACCCTCTGGGACAACTGCTGGTACTTTAAGTAGTCTTAATTGTTTTTGAACCCCCACCCCACCAAAAGTGTCCCCCTCCCTCCAAACTTCTCTGCATTGTTTTGTTATCGTAGACATCCAAGAAGCTTCCCCAAAACAATCCAGCATTCCAGTACATTCCCCTCCATCCACTACCCACAAACCTTATCTGCAAAGTAAATAAGGGCTCCCATCCTGTCTGCAGGGGTTATGTCTCTTTTTACACTAGGCTGTGTCTGCCAACGGTCATTAAAACATGGACAGAGGGAAAGAAAGAAGAGGGCTTAAGAGTGAAGACAAACCAAACAGGTAGTGTCCCCATGGTGCTTAGGAATATTTCCGTCTTTTATTTTGGAAAAGGTTGAATATTGGGAAAAGGTCCTACTTAGGTTTCATCTGGAAATATTTATTCCATGTCAAGGAGTAATCATTTTAATCTGCACTGTTTACTAAAAAGTTATTTGTGCTAGCTTTTTTTCTCGCACAAAAATATCAAGAATGGAAACGGATGATAACAGCTCTCGAGTAAAAATAAACCCTTTCTTTTATTGTTGAGACACGCAACAACGTTTTATGCCTTATTTGTTCCCCCTTTTCTTCCTTTATTGAGATTGTTAGGACAGTTTCAGTTGCAAGCTGAATAAATCAACGTTAAATACCTAAATTCTTCAGAGTAATTTTCTATTTTTAGCATGAAAGCCAGAAACAGCAACAGAAAATTGTTCCTTCCCAAACTACAGGATAACTCTGCGTTGTATGGGATGAAAACACAAACATAGGGACAGGAGAGATGTGTTCAAAGATATAAACAGAGTAGTGGCATTAAAAGCCACCCGTATATGCAGACAAGTCTGTCGCACAAATAGCTGAACCAGCATCACAAGCTGTGGGAAACCAGTCGTAAACTGTCATTCAGCAGAAAAACATGAAGGATCAACAAGTGGGTGCAGACATGCAGTATTTACTGTACATACAGTGCCTTACGAAAATATTCACAACCTTGAACTTTTTCACATTTTGTGTCACAATCCCTGGCTGTTAGTGTTTCGGTTTTCTTGTTCTTGTTTTGATTGTATTCAGTTCATTTATTTTCTCTATTATTGCTATAAATATGTTGCCATATTAGCTCATTTCTTTGTGACTAGTATCTCTTAGATCCGTGTCAGTGGTTTCTTCTTGGTTTGTTCCTTTTACGTCTTACCTCAATGTCTTTTGCATTAATTAAGCCCTTTTCTCCATTAAGTCTCACTCTGCCCAGCTAATGTCTGACTCAGTCCTTGCCAAGTTGTGTGTGTCTTCATTAGGAGTGTGTTCCTCGCCGTCTGGGCGCAAATATGGGTGAGAACATGGGCTGAGACGCATCTGCCCCAGTATTGCTGGACTCTTGTATTACACTGCCTCCACTTTGCCTCGCAAACTTCAACAAGACAGTTTACTAGAACAATAATAATAGTGAACAAACACTATTGTGAAGACCAAGAACCATAGCAGACAAGGCAAGGACTAAGTTGTGGATAATATTAAAGCATTAAAGGGTTGGCTAATAAGACCAAACTTTGAACATAAAGAATAAAGAATGTTTCTGTTGTGTTTAGTAAAATAAATAAAAGGGAACAGCTTATGGAACAACTTCAGCACTACCAAGAGCATTGATGAGGAAAAACTGAGTGGTAGGTAACTGTGGAGGAGCTGCAGAGGTCCACAGCTCTGGTGGGATAATCTGTGGGAAAAAAAGTTGCTGTTGTCAGATGAGACCAAAGCCAAAGCTTGTGGCCTTCAAGGAACAGGCTACACACAGTGAAAAACGAACTCCATTATCATTTGGAGCACAAAATCCCCATGGTGAGACTTGGTGGTGGCAGCATCAGGCTGTAGGAATGCTTTCGTTAGCAGCAGCTGGGAAGCTGTGAAAGTGTGGTGGTAAGATGGGCTGAGACAAACGTAAAGCAGACTTGGATCTAAACCAATTAGCGGATTCAAAAGTCTCCTTCCAGCAGGACAACAACCCTAAACATAATGCAATGGCTTAGGTCGAAGCATATGAATGTGTTGGAATTGCCTAGTAAAACGTTCAGCCATAATCTGTGGCGAGACGTTGAAGAATTGATGTTCACAGATGCTCTCTATCCAAATGCTGCTGCTTGGCATATTTTGAAAAGAAAAATGGGCAAAATACTTTATCTGTAAAAGATGCTGCAAGCCATGCATCATTTGTCCCACTTCATAGCTACACACTACATTAACTTCCAAACACACTGAAGCGAAAGCTTACAATGTGACAAACTGGGAGCGTAATTTCAAAAGGCTCTGTGAGAATGCGGAGGCTAGGTAGCAATTAAACGAAAAGTTAATCTACAAATAATTGTGCTTTCAACACACGTAAATCTGCACTCTGTCTTTTATGCAAATCTGTTACAATTAGTAAGTATTACAGGGAGGCTTTGGTCGTGTTTCTTTTTTATTATTATTTGTATGGCCTTGCATATCTTCTTTACTGTTTATTTACAATATCGTAAAATTATTTGATCACCACATCTTAGCAAGCTTGGATTGTAAACCAAAATGAGTAGCAGCTCTCATAAATCGGAACCCTCAGCCCTCCATAAACGTTTTGTAGGTTGCACGCAAAGTGCGGCAACCATCTATAAACTAATGCCTCAAGAGGCTCCTGTGGTCGAGCTGTTACGTGTTCAAACATAATGTTGTTACTTGGCGCCATGGAAATAAATGGAGGTAAAAATAGCCACGGTAAAAATAACACATTCCTACGCTGTGACAGATTGACTTTTGCCTATTCTGCTCGAATGTTGCCGCTGTACTCCTGTGACCGCAAGGAGAAATATTTGAGGGAGGCACGTTCCCAGAAAAAGGGCCTTTTTTTTTTCTCACCTCCTGTGAGCTGGAAAGGATAATTGCTCATCTGAGCTCACAGAAGATGACTACGTCCCATTTCCAATGGCAACACACCGGTCCCGTTTTATCATTCTCGAGCGAGGAGTAGGGTTGACCCTCCGCTCCGTCTCCGGGCGCAGGGGGAAGACTGGCTGTGCGTGCGTGAGTTGAAAGCATGTCTGCGCTCGCGCACGGTTTCAGTACAGTAGGACCCGTGCGTGAGAAGTGCACGGGGCATGGACGGTGATTATAAAAACAGACGGACCTTTTCTGCAGTGGGTGAGTTGTTTCATAGAAGGAAAAAAGTTTGCGGCCACAACGGCTGAAGGAAAATATTTTGGGGAGGCAAAGAGGGTGAGGGGGACGGAGTGTGGGGGGGTCTAAACAGAACTGTTTAGATGTTTTGTGAGTCAGACTTTAGCAATGAGGAAGTAACAGAGGCCATGAATGAGAGGGCCTGTTTATGCGGTTCCCTGTTCTACTGTTTAACCCTTCAATTTAACTACTTCTGCAGAAGAGTTTGTTCAACTTGAGGTTGAGACCCGACTGAAAGGACACATTGTGTTAAATCTGAAAACTCTGGTGTATATTTGCTACAGTTACGACACATTTAGGGTGCATTCACACCAGCCCTGTTCAGGCCCATTTACTCAAACTCTAGTTTGTTTGTTTAGACAGAAAGTCTGGTTTGTTTGGGGATGTGTGAATGCGCAATCAAACTCTGATGCATACCAAAGCAGCAAACTCAAACCTGGGCTTCGGTTAGGTGGAAGTGAACCTAACCACCACATTCACATAAGCATAAATACTTATGCGAATGCAAGTGGACCAGAGACTGCTCCGAAAGCAGGAAGCAAACTATCGTGCAGAGCATTCTGGGTAAATAGAGCCAAAACAAACGCAACAGTCTAACGCTAGAGGGAGAAATAGGTCCTGGTCTTTTACCAAAGACAAAGGAGAAATCTTACAACCACTAAAACTTGGTGCCTCTATTTTTGCTTACATTTTGTGGAGAATGAAGTTGCACTCGTCTTCTTCGGAGGTTGGCTTTCTTTCAACAATTGCCTTTTTGGCGGATTGACAGTTGTGCCATATAGTTCTCCTTTTTCAGTGGATAGACTGGACAGAGATCTGAAAATGTGAAAACTTTGGATGTTGTTTGATAACCTTGCCCTACTTTGACTTTTCTGTTGTGTTCCTTTGTCTCCATGATAGAGTTTCTCTACTAATGTTCCCTAACATATCTTTGAAGTCGTCAGAGAATCACTCTATTTATGCTATTCATCACTCTATTCACTAATTTCTGAAGGTAGTTGCTAGATTTTACTTCAGAGTCTCAGACTAAAGGAGGCAGAATACAAAAATGGGAAAAAGCACAAGAGCTTGAATACATTTACTTTAAAAGCATTCTGTTATCTTTCATCACAAAAGCCTGTGAGCTACAAACGTCGTAGGTTTTCCGTCTTTAGCAGGTTTTTGTGTTGCCATACTCACCGACCAAAAGCTGCAATCTGCATCGACAGACGAATTAGCTTAAGCCTGTCTTTTTATAGAAAGCATCAAATTAAACAACTCTCCTTTCAGGAAAGGGCAGCTGAGTCGAGAATAGAACGCTAACCTGTCGCTGACATTTCCCTCAGAGCCAAATGTGTCGAAGGAAGCTGCGGCACTCAGCGTTGCATGCACACAAATTACTTTTCCTGTTTATACAGCTGCTTTATTCAGAGAAAAAATCCAGATAAATCAGCCTTCTCAGGATGTAAATTAAATGAAGGAAAATACCAAGGTTAAACACTGTACTTGCACCTGGTGGAGCCCAATCAAAGTCCTGTGAGGGCCAAACCTGTGGCACAAATGTCAAGAAGGGCTGGGAGGAGTGGCATGTTAAAAAAAAAACATAAGAAAATGGAATAGAGGAGCTACTTATTGACGTGGCAGAGTTGCAATAATGTTTGTTACTACAGCTTTTCTAACCTAATTGCAAAAGCTACTAAATTTGCAACAGCTTTTCATTACGACGATTCAAGATGAATTTCAGGACAGTGTTAAAAGGTTCAGAGAAAGTAATCTCACTTTAATGATGTTTAGAAGAAGCATCAAGAAGTTTAGGCGTTAGTCGATTTCAGACTTAATAACTACTAAACATCATATTTGATAAAAAAAAATAAAAATAAGTAAAACATAAAAAATGTTAAAACATCATTACCAAATACTAATATAATGCCACAGTAACCTTACTGAGTTATAATAAGGCGGTCTTTATTTTCACAGTCTCATGTACAGCTGTGAACACACAGCATAAGTACAGCCAGTAAATTGGTGCTGAAACCAGACTTGGATGAGGGTTTCAAATGCAGACTCTGATTTGTTCATGGAGGAACTACATCTGTGTTTGTTGGCACACCTGGGTCTTTATTTCAATAAAGTACAATGCAGAGTAAGCCATTTAAACAGTCATTTTTTCACAAGGTTCAATTTGTAGAAAACAGGAATGACTGAACAAGTGAAGCCCGAGCGTGGCAGCTGTATGAAGCATATGTCTGTAATTTCAATTAAATTTTTAAAAAAATGTTAACTTCTTCTCTCACTAATGTAGAAAAGCTATACAGCATACTGTGCTTTATTTTGGAGTGGACAATAATTAATAAAAGAAATGCATGCTATAATTGATATTTTTGTGTGCAAAATTATGAAAATCAATATTCTCTTTCTACCACCTTACAGTTAGCCATTAACCTCTAATCCCAGGAACATTGGAAGAATCTTCTGTCTTTAACAAAGTAAAATATGAAAAAGTAAACAGGTCTGAAGAGCTCTGTGACGCAGTATATAAAAAACAAACAAACAAGCAAACAGCTTTTAGTTAACTCTAACTAAAAGCTGTTAGTTAGAGTTAACTAACAGCTTTTAGAGAGATCGTCATCATCATTTGATGATCTCTGCATCAAATGAAGATGTTGGAGCAGAAGTTTTGAAATATTTCAGTAAAATTTGCTCACATTGCCCTCTGCTCCACCCAGACATCTGCATCCGAGCCGCATGTTGGGACAATAATTACAATTATTGAAGGCTTGTTGATGTTTAGAGCCTTTCTCTTGAATGGCCTGATGTCAGGTTTACTGTGACTCATGACCCATTTGACCGAATCACCTGAAAGAGCTGGCTGATTGTTCCCTCATCTCCACACTTGATTACCGACTGTGTGGTGAGTAAACAGCAGGAGCAAAGTCTGCTGATGAACTTGTAGGTTCTGACTGTCAGATCTTAACATTTTACCTGGAGTACAATAAGATTTTGATTTTTTTTTTATTATTTAACTATTTTACTTTTTGCAGTTTCTTTGTTTATACAATTCAACAATCGTTATGTAATCATGTGTGACTGTACTTTCATGACCCCTGACAAGACTAATGAAGTTTTTGTTGAAGGGTTCAGTAACATTCCAGCATTACAGAAGCACTAAAGAGTGCATAGAAATTTGCGATTTTACTTCTTAAACGTTTTCATATAACACAACAGTCACATATTTTGTAATGGTAAAATTTTACAATTGGGCAAATAGTTACACTGTATTGTCAAAGGTCTAGGGCATATAACCTTCTTAACACCATTACAAGAGTGTTAAGAAGATAATTTGTGAGGTCAGACACTGATGTTGGGTCAGAAGGTCTGACTCGCATTCTCCGTTCTAATTCATCCTGTCCGATCTCTCAGACAGGACGCCATGCAAGTTAGTCAAATTATTCCACATCAAACTTGGACCTTAATTTTATGTCATGTACAGACACAACCCGTTTGTTGTTTCGACAGTCGGGAACGTAAACCTGTCCAAAGTTTCTTGGTGTGCTGAAGTTTTTAGAGTTAAATTCATTTCCATTGAACTGACTTGTAGTTTTGCAGTTTGGGGTCAAAGTATTAACAAGGAAAGGACAGCAGTGATCACTCTGACTGTGATTGAATCTGATAAGCTGTTTTAAAAGGGAGTAGCACATACAATCCTCCATTGTTATCCCCAAGAAAACATGCAATAGTCATCACTTTGGATCAAACTGGGATATTTCTGTTCTAATTAACTCTTTAAATGCTGTATTTTTTGTCATGTTAATGCTTTAAGCCTGACTGAGAATACGAGTCGGGGATCTGATCCTCGCCCATTATGATGAATGGAAGAGATGGTTTGAACTTCCTCCTTCTCTCTCTGATCTGCATCCCTGAAGTTTCCTTTTAAACTCCTCTGGGATTTGGGGTTGTAGTTCAGGTATTATTCGAGCTTTTGAGATGCTAATTGGCTGCTCGGAGTGTAAAAACAATACCTCGTTGCCACGGCTACGCATCATAACAATCGTCCAAAGGTCGAAAAGCAAGAGCAAAGATCCTTAAAGCTGCACAGCATCGAAAACCTGGAGGCAATAACTAACCAAACATGCATCGCCTTCAAAAAATAATGAACAAAGTTGCAAACAGAACAAAATCAGAAGTAATGTGAGCCACTTCAACATGTTCCCACCATGAGTGTCACAATTCTAGGAATCTGATCAAGATGTTCATTTTCAAGAAATTTGGATTAGGTACAATTTGGAATCAACTCAAAAGCCTTAGCAGATACATTTATTATCACTTGAGTTTTAGTTGTTTGTTTGTTTGTTTTTTTACTTTCTTATTCTATGAAATATGATGACATTTTGGTTTAATTTCTACAGTGTTAGCAATTCAACTGAACTATTTGTGACTTTTAAGTAAACACGTACCAATAATTCTGCTGGTGAAGATTTATTGTCTTACATTTGTAGCTATATTTGGAGGCAAAAATCCCACACCAACATTCAGAATTTTTGAAGACTCCACCAATGAACATAACTGGATTTAAGTTGCTGAACGAAGGCTATTATTTTATTTTTATTTTGTAATTTTTGTTTTTAGCTCTGATCTTTAGTTCACCCAACTTGACCTCTAAACCACAAGCAGCAAACCCTGTGAGGGGAAGAGTTTGTTGTTTTTTTTCCTCTGGTCTTAACACTGGACTCTAAATAAACTTTTGCATTTAGATAGATGAGCTTCTCAGGGAATCACACTGTGTGACTCACAAGAGTTCAAATCCCAGTAAATCTGGGATAAGTTGAAAAGAACAGCGATTTAAAGACTATTGTCTAAGAATGTACTTTGCTCACTCTTCTTTTTTTCTTTACCACACAGGTTGTGTGAGGGACATCTGTCCTCTGTAATCTCAGTAGGACATCCCTCCCTACGGGAGGAACCCTTGGAATGTGCCTTTATGGTCAGCAAGTCCGTAAACCAGTTATTTTGGCTAGTTTACTTTTAGAATCGGTGATAAAGGCATCCAAGTGTGCCTCTCACCTCTGCGAGATCCCGCTTGAGCCGGTCCTGAGAAATTTCTACCTCAGGAGTTATGATTCTGACCCCCGGGGTCAACCAGTTGGGGACCACCCTTGTCCAAACATATCATCTCTCACGTTGTCCAAGGAATCCTTATTTTGGTTTTTAACATCTCATTGAGAATGTTTTGTCATTGTGAGATGACATAAGATGTGAGGAATGTCTATCAGTTCACTGATCTTTCTCACTGCGGCTCGGTGGATGGCCCGCTATTGGAGTGTGTCATCTAAGTGTAGAAGATGTGTGTTGTGAGAAGAGGGCTTTGGGGAGGGTGAATGCCTTCATGCTGTCTTTGATGTTTTAAAGTGCTGAGTTTTTCAGAGGGAAATGGTTTCATTGATCACCGGAACAATTGTTGGCTGCTCCCTCATAAACCCAAAAATACTTGCTTTGAAATAGTATTGGTAGTAAAGCGCCATGTAAAATTATCTGCTTAAAAACACTTTGCTTGCTTTTGTTGTATAGCATGTGGGGAGTTTTACACACATAAAATAATATTTTAGAGCCGATCGGGAATCATATTTTAAAGCTATGACATCCTGGACGATTGCTTTTTTTTTTTCAATCGGTGCATCAAAGATTTTATTGGTAAATTTTTTGCGACACAAAATTGCTTCTTTAATAGCTAGGACGTGCTGATATATTATGGTGTGAATGAAACAATGCAATATGAAGCTTTCTATAAATGCACAGGAGAATAAGAAACGCTGCATAAATTGTTTTTTGTTTGTTTTTTACTTATCTGAAGCTAAGAAACACTCCAACATTGCCATGGAGGAAAAAAAACTGTGCAGTATTGCACAAATTAATGAATGTAATTTTCTACAGGGTGGGCCATAAGTTTACATACATAGGAGAATGCAAAATGTATATTTCTTTTATACAGTATTTCAGATACCCAAGAAGATGCATTTGACACAAGAGCAAAGAATTGAAATCATACTGATGGCTGCATCGGGAAGCAGTCGCATGGTTGCACAAAACTTTAACAGAAAACATGTACCAAGCATCACACACACAACACTGTGGCAAAACTTATTTGCAAGTTTCAGAAAACTGGAAATGTTGCAGATCAACCATGAAGTGGTCCAAGACGTGCAGCGATTACACAGAGTCCCACAAAAATAAAAACGGTTGTCCAATATAAAATGTATATTTTTTTCTATGTATGGAAACTTTTGGCCCACCCTGTACATTCATTGGCCACTTCATTAGCTACTAGTAGCTTGCTAGTATTTGAACCTTGCTTCTTTGTGGAATAGAATCTCTTATTTCTAAGAGATTTTGGTCCAAACTGAAAATGTTAGAGCACATTTGTCAGCTGAACGTTCGTGATAAAGATCTGCTGTTCTGCTACATTTTAAAGGTGACCTGGTGCATTATCCTGCTGTCAGCAGCCACCAGAAGATGAGATGGAGATGGCACACTTGTGGTTGTGGCATTTGAAAAGTTATTGTTTGGAGTTTGCACTGTCCGGCAGTGATGTAAGCCAAGACCAATCAAGGAATGTGGTTAACCCGCAAGAAGTACTTTAAAGATCATTTTTATCTTGTCTGTCACTTTGTCATAGTGCTTTTCTACAGTACACCAAAGGTGCTGCCAGGTAAAAAAAAAAAAAATTTGGAGGCGTTAGCCAAAGAAAACATCTTTTTTTTTTTTTAACTCATCAGTCTGATGACCAAGATGATCAGAAAAAGTAAAATCACCAAACATCTTTAGAGCTCTGATGGAAGGAAATGTTAGTCTTGTTTCTTGTTTTTTTTTTTTGTTTGTTTGTTTAAAATTTGTAGTCTTGACATAGTTAACATATTTCCCTGCAATGAGTCTAAGTTTTAGTTTGTAATTTGTTTCTAGTGTTTTTATATATTCCTTTGCACTCGTGTGTTTTCGTTGACTTGCTCTTCAGACAGATTGTTCCGTCCCTCTCATTATTTTACCCTTTTTGACCGCTAGACACTTTTTTTTTTCTTTCCATTTAGTGTTGTGGTAAACCACTGCATTTCTCTTCAAAGCTCCTCCACCCATTTCCCCTTGCATGAAAGTCCAATCTTTTGAACCCCCCGTTTTAAACCATCTGTCCGAAACAAGAACTCTCGCCCTTTCTCCTTGTTGTTCTTCTCTTCATATAACTTCTGCATTCACTCACTCAGTTCAGTCATGCTATCTGTTTCTCAGCTGTTATACATTTTCTATCAGCAGGCTCCATAGATAAATGTTCTTTTAACCACCACTTTATTCTCGTGTTATTATTTACTCATCCTCCCTTTGTTCCCCCCCCACCTCAGCATTTTAGCAGTCGCACTCGAATCCTCATTGCGTGCAGCAAAAAGTGGGACGGGTTCCTTTCTGGTCAAGCCTGCACATGTGGATGGAAGAAGAGGGTCAAAAAGTAAAAAAGGGAGGTGGCAGAACACTGCTGGGACAGATCCGTTTTCAAAGCACTATCTTTTCATTTGTTTTCCTTCTTCATATCATTGCTATTTGGGGTTAAAGGAGTGGGGAGAGAAAAAAAGAGGAAGAAAGAAGGGAAAGCATACACATAATTTCACACGGAAAGGAATGTCCCAGATGGTCACCACTCATGAAAAGAATCTTTGGGAGACGACTCTTCGGTCTAACTTCAATGAAAGACACCCTCAGCAAACCCCCACCCAACTAAACCGCAGCTGCCAAAGGGAGATTAGTATCTCTGCCAGAGAGAAAAAGCACAGAGCCGTCCAAATGTCACCTTAAGTGAGCATCAAACAGAACTCACCTGTAGCTACAAAACACTTGGTTTTACTTGAAACTCAACTCCTTCCCAAAAGAATTTCCTCGCCGGCATCTTGGCAGGCAGCACAGGCGCGAATATCTGCCTGGGTTGTTCCTCTTTTCCTAAACCGATCCAATTCATTCACGCCCCTGAGGGAGCTTTTAATCCCTTTATCATGAGAAGAGAACCACAAAATCTCCTCATATAGTTGTCTCCAATCTTGCAAGCACACCGGGGAAGAAAAGGCGCTTTCATTTGTCTGCTGGAATCTCTTGTCATTCTTGCAAAAGCAGTCGGGGAGAGCGGAACGTACAAGAAGGAACCGTGGTGTCAGGATGAGAAGGGAAAGGGAAAAGGGTCACTGCTTCAAGAATGATTACCTCAGTGCTTAGCACTTCATTACCTTCTGTCTCGTGTTGTTTTATGTGCACTGCCATGTCTTAGGTGGGCTGTAATGGGATAGCAAATGTCAGGCCACACATACTTCTGGGAAGTTTTTCCTTCCTCCTTCCTGTTACAAAAAGGACAATGGTAGAAAGACCACCCTGATGAAGTTGTTGTAGTAGTGGAAGTACTTTGGTTTAATTACCAATTTAGGCAAGTGTTGTGAAGGTCAGCTCAGAAAAATATCACAAACGGTCTAAGATCAAATGTAAATGTATCTTTCCAAACACGCCGCCTGGTTGAGTTACTGTCTAGATAAACAAGCTTAAAATGACAACATAAAACCCTAACTTGTTCACAGCCATGATGGGTGGTTGGATTTGTAGACACTATTTATTTGACCACAACTTTTCTTTCAATTGGAAACAGCATAAACAACTGGTAAAATATGTGTTAGACACGTCAGGTCATAATGATACCTTTTTATTTTTCCTGCTAGAGTTTTGATTCAATCTCATGTATCATATGTGCCAATTGACACTGGAAGAGCGTTGTTGCCATAAAATATCCTAACCAGTGTTGCTAACGTATGTACATTCGTGAACGACTTTGATACACCGCACAAAAGCGGTTCAGTCGCCACTGGTAAACTTACCATTTCAGGCTGAGTTAGTTAAAAAGTTAAACATCTGAATACAAGTTCACCCAACTGACTCTGAAAGCGAGAGACAAAAGGACAAAAAAATATACAAAACACGGACAAAGGGCACATTTCACATAGTGAAACTCCTAAAATGTCAGAAAGACAATGGAAGAATGTAATAGGCCAAGGTCAGGAAACCCATACCAAGCTGCTGACATCGAGGCATACACTTCAGCAGATGTCAGTGGTTAATTAATATAATAATTATCATAATTAACAAAAATAAATGCTTCAAAGCAACATTCTGTATGTAATTAATCCATATATCCATGTGTCATTAAATTGAAGAATTTACTGTTCAATAATATACAATAAGGCACAGAAGTACTACAATGTTTTATTATTCTCTTTTTTTAGTACTTATATTAAGGTGAACTTATGTATTTGTGCAATATTTGACTGTGTTAAAGTGCCATTGAAATGAACTGCTGACTTATATTTCAATTCAGTTTCATAGTTAACTAAGGGTTAAAATAGAAAATAATTAAAGGCTTCCCTGTGCTTTGCAAAAGGTTACCTAAGCAAGTTGAAGAAACTGTTGATCTCTCTGTGGTTGGATTGTTGTGGGTTGGGTTGAGGCTTTCATTTGGCAAATGGAAAACTTTTCAACCCTTTGAACATAATCCACGGTCTTTAACATCCTAGTGTAAATTTACTGCCTTGGTAAACTTTCCAACCAATTAAGGACTTTTGAGTAGTGCCAATGTATATGCTATCTGAAGAAAATAAGACGATAGGATTATGATTGCTGGAAGACGATCTACAGTCTACATTGGCTCTGTTTAAGATTCAATTTTCTTGAACCTCATGAAGAATCTGTGGAGGGAAACCAAAGAACAAACTCATGGAAACCGAGTTCTAAAGTCTCATGGAAATAGAGACCAATCCAAGAGAATTACATTAACTAATTAATAGCTGCGCTGAAAAGTAAAGGTAGTAGCCTACCATAAGTTACACAGAAAGGTAAAGAGGAACATATTTTTTGTGTTCCTCCAGGCCTGGGTTGGCGAACTCCAGGCCTGGAGAGCCGCAGCCCTGCAACTCTTAGATGTCTCCCTGGTCCAAAACAGCTGAATCAAGTAGCTGAATCACCTCCTAAGTGCAGTCAAGTTCTCCAGAGTTCTGCTAATGACCTCATTATATGACTCAG
>CAEFZY010069437.1:0-40753 GCA_903066815.1 Brachyrhaphis roseni
AGATAGATAGATAGATAGATAGATAGATAGATAGATAGATAGATAGATAGATAGATAGATAGATAGATAGATAGATAAAATCTTTATTGTCATTGTCACAAGAACAACGAAATTCAAAAGGTGCCATCAGTCAGTGCACATGCCAAAACAAAACAAAGAATCAACTGTCCCACAATTCACACACAATGCAAGAAACAAACAAACAGTCGATACACATCATCCATGATGATTAATGGTTATTTTTTGATTGCATTTAGTTTTGTTAAAACAAACATCTGAGCTTTTATTGGTATTCATTTATGGGAATATTTTTTTAATTTTAACAGGATCCAGACTGTAGTTGTGTACTCCCAGCTCAAAATCTAAAATACTACAGATTTACTAATCACTTCTAATCGGTTTTCTAACTTCTTTTTTGATGTTAGTGGTACCTTGGAATCAAATTGGCAAAATGTCTAATTCTCATAAACCCAACATTGTTACACTTCTAGTTTCAGGAAAAGTTATATCAAAAATACATCTAGCCATGATAAAGGAAATTAATTCCATGCCCTACTACATTTTGTAATATTTGTTTAGTATGTGTCAGGTACCAGCGGTTTCATGCAAGATAAGAAATTACGACTGGTATATCAAAACGGTTCAGGATATATGTATCATCCTGCACACTAATATTAACATTCCATTGTAGTCCAGTATTCCCGTCAATCCCCAGCTGGTAAGCTGCATCTGGGTTTTTTTTTAACTTGAAGCAAAGAGAAGTTTAATGTTTGCGACACAAAGAAAAGCCTGAAGCAGTCTATGTAACACCTCAGGGGTGATCTCAACCTCCTGCTTTCCAATGGTACAGGCAGAGATGGAGAATGTTGCTCTGGATGGAGCTAACTTTAGTTCTCATCTTCCCCCTTCTGCTCTTGCCTCCAGGGTGTCCAGACCCAACAAGGCAGCAAGGCCCTTTTCTTCCTCCATCAGAATTATTAATCTACAGTTTCTGTCTTGATATATTTTTTTTTCCTGGTAAGGGCTGCAGAAAGCGATATGCAGGCTAGTGACTGGCAACATATTCAACTGACTATTACTCAGAGAACAGACTAGGAGGGACTAAAGTTAACTGCGCAGATAACGTAATGTGAGATTCTTGCTATGCTATACAGTGAACATCCATATCCATTCAACAGAACAACACAAAAGGTGGTGATCTCTAGATTCAACTTTTCACCTTTGGATTAAAAGCTTAGTGACAGGGAGAGCTAGCATGCTAGCTGTCTGCTTTACAGATTCCTCTGAAGGCAACTGACCACAAATGTAGTAAGAACATTCTGTCTTCAGAATGTCTTTCACCAAAGACATTACTGTCTTTGGTGAAACCCATGACAGTAATGAAGGAGGTCAGGACTACCACTTGCCAAAAGTTAGCATGGAGTTACCATGGAGACTGAGCACGGTCTCCAGGAGAGACAGTCATGACAATGGAGCCACACTGATTCACCCTACTCTTTGGGTGCGACGGGTACTGCTGAACTCCCAGGGGGCTTCTGGTCTCTTACACTGCTACACATAAAAAAGGAAGACAGAAAAGATAAGTAGAGGGCTACTTCAGGGCAGTTGTGGCAACAATGTAGCTTACCAGCACCAGGGGTGAATAGGAGAATAACTGATTGTAGAGTGAAGCACTTTGGGGTCGTCTGGACTAGACAAAGCGTGATGCAAGATGCAAGTACAGGCCACTTATCATAAAAGGAATTTGGTTTCAGAACAAAAGAGTTTCTACATGCATGCAAATGTTTTGTTTTGGTTTTATTTTCCCATTATGTTGTCCTTGAGTGTAGAAACAGATATAGTTGATAAGATTGATCTATTTTTATGTACTTGACCTTCATTTGTGCAGGTTGTCTCATTGAGATCCAGGGTCTAATTTTTGATAAAGCAAACAAACATGCACAGAAACACGAGGTGCTAAAAACCTGTGTTGTGGTATTCCTATTTATGGTTTTTCTTTGGCTTCAGGACATGTTGTGAAGATGACAACCACAGACCAACAAGGTTGAAACATTCCCAGTTATTTTGAGTGGTTTATGTGTGATAAAGATATGACGAGCAAATTTTTTTTTTTTTACCGAAATAACTTTATGATTCACACACCGCCAGCACTGGAAGATGAAAAAAAAAAATCTATTGTTTGAGTCCGACTGACAGACAGCAGAACCCACAGGCAGTGTATCTGTTATATAGAGATTGACTCACTGCATAGTCTCTATTACATGATTATTTTGGTACATGCTGTCACACAAGGTCTGGCAGATGGCTTGTCAAACACATTTTTTCCCAGTCATTTTATTCATGTTTACATTTGGCAGATTGCAATTTTTGACATTAAGGTAGAAAAGACATCTGACAGAAGTTGGATGAGATGAGACGGTCTATGTTACCTTTATGCTAATGTACATCTAACTAAATATTTGAGACATCTGCCACAGTGGCAATGCCATTTATCAGAGAAATTTTGAACAAAAACATGGTCAGTGTTTTGCAAAAGTATTCACACCCTTTGGACGTTAAGAGTATTCCATTGGAAAACTATGGGATAGAGCAAGACAAAGTAGCACATGACTGTGAAGTGTAATGACACTTAATCTGAAAAGGTGCAGTTGTACCAGGCCACAATTACCTTCAAGTTTTGAGGACAAGTTTTGACAAGTTTTACAACTGATACATTACCAAAAAATAGGAGCAGTATGGCAAAGCTCCAAACATACCAACATATGTATCCAACTCTATTAACAGCCTGGACCAAGTGAGTATTAATCAGACAAACAAGTAAGAGGCCTTTAGTAACTTAATGAGAACTGCAAAGATCTACAGCCCAGATTGGGGCAGAGCTATGGTCAGTCATGCACTTCACTAATCTGGTCTGTATGGAATAGTAGCAAGAAAAAAAAATAAAAATCATTCATCAAGTTTGCGACTTGCCTCAAAAGATGTAGAGGAAACACCGAATGTTGCAGAAAATATTCTGCTCTGATAAAACCAAAATTTAATGCCCCACCCACATATGCACTGTGGAGGGAAACACTCCACATCACCTTTAATAAATCGTACAGACATCATGCTTTTGGGGATACTTCAGCAAGTAAGTATTCATTTGGAACTTAGAGGGGAGTTAAAAACAAAACAATGCTGCTGGGAAAACTTAGCACCAATGCTAAGTTCTCAAGTTCACTACAGATTTGAGGCTGTAGTGTAGTGGATATTTACCTTCAGTGGAACAACAAGCATAAACATACAGTGGTTTAAATAAAAGAATATACAGTTAAAAGCAGAAGTTTATATACTGTACACTGTATAAAAATGCATACGCATTCTTTCCTCACTGTCTAAAGTTAAATTGGACCAAACACTCTTGATCGAGATTAGTAAGCATTACCAAAGTTATTTCAATTTCAGAAATGCAAGGGAAAATGTCTGTAGATACTTTTTTGTAACTTCCTTTGATTTCAGAGGTTTACTTAAAAAAATATTAGTGCCTATTTAAACAGTGAAGGAAAAGCTCAGATGATGATGTCATGGCTTTGGGAACCTCTGAAAGGTTAACTGACCCATTTGAGTTAATTAGAGACACACTCCTGGATGGGCACACCTGTAAAATACTGCCTTGTGTTTGACACGATTGGAAAGTCAAAAGAAATCAGCATGGAAGAGAATCGTGCAGCTGCACAAGTTCGATTTATCCTTGGGAATAATTTCCAAATGCCACAAGGTTCCGCGTTTGTCTGATCAAACAATTATAGGCAAGTAAATGATGGCAATGTTCGATAACATCATTGCATTCAGAGAAGGAGATGGGTTCTCTGTTCCAGAGATGAACATATTGCCAACACTCAAAATGTCTGTTGTTAGTTGTTTTGTTTTTTTTTGTTGTTGTTGTTTTTATCCTAAGTAGGTACCTCCAGGAGTTTCTGCTGGACCTTTTGCCAGCCTTTTAGGTACCTTTTGCTGTGTGTATTGACTACACACAGCAAAAAAACATGTGCACCAAGACTTGGGAAGTGAAAAACAATACCTGTTTCTAATAAGCCAGCCTGCTCATAACATGGAATGTTGTTCATTTTAATCTGACAGAAATGTAAAGTGAATGCAGGAGTGCAGCATTAATGAAAAACAGGTGTCAAGCCTGATCCTTCAAATCCTCCATCTGCACTCGACTAGAAAAAAAAAAGAAAAGCACAGCAAATTTAGGATGTCATATGAAATGCATCACTTACTGCATCCCATGCCTTCGGGGGTGTCTGTTCTCTGGATATGGAATGAGGAAACACAACTCCAAGAGTTTTTTTTTTCTCTCTCTCTCTCTTCACACCAAGCTAACCTACTCATGCTCAGCTGTGTTTTGTTGTGTGCATTTGTTGAGGAGAGTCTGAATAAAAACAGGAGAGTACAACCATTTTTGGATTAGAAAACATTGATACAAAGTGAAGAGGGAAAAGTTTTGTATCTTCTCAGCTGCTGTGCATTACATCTAGGTACATTTGCCACAACTCCCTTGTGAAACGGCATCGGTAATGGTGCCCCCTGGCCAGAACTGTGTGCTAAACCCACTATGAGGTAAAAAAATAATAAAAAATGCCCAAGGACAGGAGGCAGAAACACATTTTAACCCATACTGCTGACATCCATCTCGCCGTTGACACTGCAGGCACAAACCTGTCTTCTTAGCTCAGTCACAACATGGTGGATCACCAGTACCCATAGGTCTTCAGACACACACACGAGGACAAAGAGAACATGTTGAAGTTCTACACAAGCCCAGTTCCACACTAAAGGTGTGACATTTTTATGCTTTTAAACATGCAAGAAATGAGCCATCATAAAGTCCATGTGTAGTCTGTATTTAATATCTATGTTTCTCAATAGCAACGTGGATGGTCGCTGAATAATCAAAACAATAAATTGTCGTTTCATTGTACACAAAAATCTTCCTAACATATTGATGTAGAGCATTATAAAATACATCGATGGAATCTGTGGAATGTCAGCTTTTGCTTGAAGCATTTGTTTTCCGTTCAGCAAAAAAACAACAAAAAAAAAACAGAATTAGAGTCAGAAATCTGGCAAGTGGGTTGACGTAGGGGTGATTTATGAAAGTGATTTAAAATGATTCATTTAGTTATTTAGTGAATTGTGTTAGGGGGTATGCTAACACTGATTAGATGATTGTGCAGTCCATGTTCTCCTGTTGAATTTGAAACACAATATCATCGAGTTTTGGTGATTAGTGCATTGTTCCATGCTTTGTTTTAGAAGTGCTTCTGAATGTCTCCCATTCGGGTGTATAAAGATTTTTCCACTAATAAATATCAAAGAATCCTCGTTGTACTGCTGCAAATTTTTTTGAAATGCAAAAGCGGGCTTTTTAAAGAGTCTGGGATCAATTTAAAAATAAGTCATTTTACGATGGTAAAACTAAAAAAAAAGACAATAAGAAACAAACAAAAAAAAACTTTTTAGTGACTCAAAAAATGGCTTAATACATTTCCAAACTGGTTTGAAAGGTTTCCAGTGGAGAGCAGCCTAGTGCTGGTTTTTGTTTCAAATATTCCTGATCCTTGAAAAACAGTATTAAAAAGTACTAGTTAGTATTATTAGCTTAGTCCCAACCTTTAGCTATTTTCCCAGTCCGTGTCCAATACAGAGAAAACATCGATGTGGAAACAGGTTGAAAGTAACCAACAGAATTAGAGAAAAACCCAAAGCAACTCAACTAAGCCAAATTATAACATTTCTAAACATGTTTGTCTTGACAGACACAACACCCTGTTGCTGTGATAAAAACACTGTAATCCTCTCTTTGAAAAAAAACACAACAAAAAAAAAACCTCTCTAATCTTAATTGTTTTTTTTTTTTTTCTTTTTTCCTGGCTGTTCAAATAATCAATCTGGAGAGCAAAGTCTTTGCACAGGCAATTAACTCGAACGTATGATAATGAATTACTATAAGGCTACTCTCTACTCTTATGGTGAACATGTGCACAGTATATTAATGAGCACGTATTTCCCTCTTTGCTCCGTTGGGACATTTGAGAACCACCAGTTTGCCTGTAAGGGAGCAAACAGAAATAATAATAAACTTATTTTTAAAGGTAGGTCATTAGAGATTGATTAATTAATTTTGAGGAATAATACAATGCACTCATAAGGTAACTACTGGATTTATAAAATGACACATTTTATTGTTCTAAATTTGAAATGACAATTTAGATCAATTGGACGCTCTGCTCATCAAAAAAGAAAAATGTTTGGTATTTCAAATCATCAGTTTAATGATTTGGGAATAAACCAAAACTTAAATTAATGTACTAGTAAACAAGTATGTAGGTCTACAATATAAAACATCAGGACTTTTATTTTTATTTTTTTGGAAAAAGGGATGAAGACACATACATTTGTTCCACTGAATGGCACAGTGAAATGGTAAAAGAGCATCTGATATGGTGCAGCTGTAACTTGAAGCAGCATGGAATATGGAGGAAAACTGGAGCCCAGCGGAGGCTCAATCTTTCTACACAATGTGTTTCCCTGCTGCATATGGAGAACAGCATGTACAGAACCACGTAATAGACCTGACAGTATGGTGGGTAAGTCAAATACATTTCCTCTTTAGGATGCTTGAAGTTAAATAGCCGACTTCTAAAACTAATTTCACTTTTTTTTAAAAGGGGGAAGTATTATGTATTTTCCAGGCACATAGTGGCAATTTATAGCACAATCAAGTAACTATGGTATCTTCAGTTCTTATGTAAATGTTGTCTATATCAAACATGACTAAAAGGATTTCGGTACCCTCGTGTGGTTGCCACGGGAGATTAAAGGATTTCTTAAATATGCACGGAGGAATCAAGGCAACACGCCAGGTGTGTTTTTGATGAGGGAATAACATTACAGCACGACATAAAGCTCAGATTCCTCCTCCAAACACAGTGTGTGCAATGTCATCCACAGACCAAAGAGCTGACCTCCTCTGGTTAGACTATATTCTCCCAGTATTTCAGTCGCTTGTCCAGATCAAAATATCAACTGCATGTAATTAAAATTGTTGTTTTTCTTTAACAGGGAATTTTTGCACATTACGACTGAGTACATTACTCAATACTTTCGTGGGAAAAAAAACAAAATCAAAAAAAACTATTTCCACCTTCTGAAGCTCCCTGTGAATGACCTTTCGCTCTTGGAGAACTAATTTAGTAACTCTTTTTGACTCTTCTGTCAATAATCGTATTATGAGCTCCTGACCGTCACTAGTTTGAGGTGAAATTATGTCCCCCCCTTTCAGGTTATGGCTCCAACTCCAAGACAATCAATCATTCCCATTTGTATGTTTTGCAACAAAACTTTGTGAGGAGGCCTCTTTGCCCTTATCAATTGTAATACTCTGTGCAGTACTTAGGTAATCAGAATCCCTTAAAGGACATTAGGTAATAATAAGACAACTGATATATATTTTGAAATATCAGATTTTGTTCAGCAAAACATTTCTTTTCTACTGCATGTGATGGGGGGCAGGAGTTAATGCCAAACGTGTGGTTTTGACAAGTTTTTGCCAAACGTTGAGGACTAAAACCGTAGTGTTTGTGAGGTGTTTCTGGTCTGAAGTGGTATCTATCACCACCTGATAGATACCTGATATCAGGTATCAGGTACCACCTGATACCTGATACCAGGTATCAGGTAATAAGACGTAATAACGACTTATTACGTCATAATAAGTCGTTATTATGACGACTTATTATGAGTCGTCATAATAAACTATGCATCATATTTGTCTCTGTTCCCATGTAGTTCATAATGTTATGTCTAAAATTTGCCAGTAAAATTCTCCCAATGTTGGGGGTTTGGCTCTAACATACACTCACTAGCAAAGACGGTGGATGTCTATGTTTCTCCATCACTCTTAATTTCTTCTGAGGGACAAAAGGTGCAGAGGTTAAAGTGACGTCTGGCACGGATTGCAAAAAGCGACTATTTCATCAAAACAACAACAGAAGAATCACACCTTTATGACTGTTGACTTGTTTTACTTTGCAGGATTACTTGAGACGTTTGAGCAATGCGAGTGAAAGGAGATGTTTTTTTTTCTCCTCCTTTGGCAGGAAAAGGGGCTTCCATTTGGCCAAACCCCAGTCGACTCTACATTAGCTCTCCAAACTACTCCAAACTACTCCATCATCCGCATTACCGCTTTCACAATGTTTTGCACTCCCTACCCAGTTTTCCTTACGTCTCATCAAATAAAAAATAGGATGTCTCCGTCGGAGGAACGCCATTTCCCTTCTGAATGATGCCGCTGCTCTAAAGCCTTATTTCTCGCACCATTTTACACACTAGTGTTTATCATCTTTTTGCCTACCTCTGATACCCCTGGGAGGAAGACAAAAAGAGAGACCACCAAGTGGGCGGGAAGCAAGTAGTTTATGCACTTCTCTCTGCAGCTTCCATTTCCTCCGTGTATTGTAGATTCATCCCTGCATCCTTGAATGGCTTTTGCCATTTGTTACACTTGTTCGCTATCCTTACCACCTTTTTTATTCCCTCCCCCCCTCCATGTTCCTACCTCTTTCAGAATCGGACTCCTCTCGAGTCAGAAGAATATTGATAAGGTTGAGTAGGCAGGTTTGTGTAGGCGCCACAGTGCACTAATAACGAACCCTCAAGGCTGTAACAATCACGTGTTGTTTTGTGAGCTTATGTGGAGCTTCACTTGTCAAAAGATAGACAGAAAGTCATTAACCCGCTGCTATCCCTCTTCCTCTCCTGTCTTTCTTTCTCTCGCTCTTTTTTTTTATACATAAATTATTTTCTGAAAAGTCACAACGGAAATTACAGTCAAGCCCCGTCTTTTGCAGCAATCAGTAATAAAATGTGGCGAACGTTGCAAAAAGACGCCAGCAGCGTGTTGCCAGTGCTCTTCCAGCATTATCCAGCGAAATTGAGTAAGAAAAAGAAAGTTTATTAGCTGCATGATTGAGATGAGAAAAGTAAATGCGCCTGTGGGAAGTTGATTGATCAAGCAGATAGTGTAATATCCTTTATGATTACAAATGCGTACGTTCGTGTATAAAGAATAGCGAAAAACGGAGACACATCCTTGCTAGGAAACCCAGCTGTTTCACCAGATTAAAGTCTGAAGGATCTTTGGGTCATGAGGATTCTGCTTGGGAAAAAAAAAAAAAAAAGAGCTTTTCAATATATGGCAAGAGAGAGGTCAGTGTGGGTTATCTAACTCCTACTCCCTCTCTCAAACACGCACTAGGATGGTACATTTTTGGCTGAATCCCAGAGAGGATTAAAGCTTTTATCCCCTCATTAATTTCAACCAACGGCCGATCGATAGAAGCTTTATTGAAAGATAATACAGCTGATTGTTAATTTAAACATTAGAGCTCTTAGATTACTGATTAATGTTAGGTTTAGGCATCTTGTGAAAACGTGAATATCAAACTGGCATGCAAAGTGAGACCAGGGACAAAATGTTTGGCAGGATGTCATATTTGAAATGTCATGCATTCACGCGTTGCATATATTTTCTCAGTAGATAAGGTAACGTAAGTTTATTTATGTAGCACATTTTCAGCAACAAGGCAGTTCAAAGTGCTGCAAGGAAATGCAAACAAAACAAAAGGAAAGACAAAAAGCAAAAAGTATAAAACTACATATTGGTTCCCCATGTTTAATAAGAATAAGTTATAAACTAGTAGGGGTTTCTCTGGACTGTTGTTCGGAAAAAACTAGATGTTGGTTCTTCATGTCTGGTAAGATTAGTGAGGTATAAAACTAAATGTTAGTTCTCCGTAAATGTTGGTTCTCCATGTTTGATTCTATTAGTAAGTATAAAACTAATTGTTGGTTCCATTTTGCTCTGGGTTGAGTTCTAGATTTGTACAATATAAAGCTAAATGTTGGATCTCCATGTTTGATTCTTGGTCAGGGTTAAGTAGATGGTACTTGCTAAGTTTGAGAACTCCACAATTTCTAAAAGTAATAAACTAAACAGACAAACAGGGGAAAGAAATGACACATCAGGAAAAATAGGCACATGTAGCAACATTCACATCGCAGAGCCGGGGTAGGCAGTGTGTATGTGCGGCCATGAGTTTGATGGTGTCCTATACCCTTAAAGTTGCACTGTGTACCTTTTTTTTTTTAAAAAAAAAAACAAGCATGTTTTTTACATATTTGTTAAAACTGTCATGACATAGACACTGAGTTCTTCTGCCTTCTCCCTTGATTCTACTGGCATCGGCAGAAATACACCACTCGGTCAGAAACAACCAATCATAGCCAGGAGAAGGGTTTTAGCGCTGTCAATCACTCTTGTGTATGCAGTGCTCACACCCTACAACTACAGCTAGTTGTAGTTCCCCACAACAGAGCCTATCCTGAACGGTCAGGCTAGTAAGCATGGCCACCAGTGATGGCGGATAAACAGTTTTCCTGGAAGGATAAGCTGTTTCTCCGCTATTAGCACATTGCACGTACATGAGCATGATTGATAGAGCCAAGACAGTGACAGTTTCAACAAATGGGTAATATATATATATATATATATATATATATATATACTTTAATGCTCACCACGGATGGATATTGTTAGTAGCAGAGATGCTAAAGCTAAAAAAAGAGGTGGCACTGAATTTCAAAGAATGGGTTGATAAATCAATGTTGCAATTGCATTTCCATAATTCTTCGGCTGTTGTGAAGACCGATAGTTTTAGCCATCATGATAACTACTTTGCAGACTTTTGTTTCAACTGAACACTACAGTGTGTTTACAACCGATTCCCCCACTGGCAATACGGAAAGTCTTGAAATCATTGTGGGTAGCATTTCAATTCCAGGTACTTTAATGTGTTCAAGACAGTTTGACACAACCAGATAATATGACAAACATTTTACAATAATATCAGCGCGCATCCTGACACTGCAATGGCGACGCATAGCACCAGGTCCTGCTTAGAAGTCCATTTCTTGTTAAAAAGTTTGCATTCTGTATCTCTTTGTTTACTATGTGCCGGCATTGTGCACACAAGAGGATGTTAAAATAGCTACCCATACAAAATGATTTGCCTGCAGCCACCGTTTTAAGACTCCTTACATTCTCAGGCCCCAATCACTCCGAGGCCTGTTTTCAGTTCATAAATTATTTAATTTAATGCCCTACTGCTTAAATCCGATTTTTTTTTTTCCTCTCCAAAATAAATGTGCTATATCTGGATTTGCATGTTTAACTTGAACTTTCTTCCTACAAGCGAGGAGGGGAGACCTAGAGGACCCGTGGGCCGCACAGCACACTCCGGTTGTCACAGTGTGTCGTATTTTAGAACCTTTATGTGTTGTTAGGTTTGCATTTCAGTTTTAGTGGGCGCTATTTTGTTGACGATAGGTTACCGTGTTCCCCGATCCACCCAGTAAAACCCCTCACTATATCAGCTCCCTACCGTCCACCAGCTCTCTCCCACTTGCTCAGTAACTCTGCATTAATTAAGTTACGCTACAAAATAACTTCTGTTTCCTCCATCAGTGTCAGATTCTCTGTTGTTGTTCAGCTTGTTTCCTTCAGTTCTAAATGATGATGACTCTGTCAATCTTTTCTCTGTGTTGTCTCGCCTCTCACCGAGTTAGGAGTACGTTTAAAATATTAGTGATCGCAATCAGTTATTTAACAATTCAAAATGGCTAAGATTTTTTTATTTTTATTTTTGAGGATGTCCTTTAAAGTTGCTTTAAGAGTCGAGGAGGAAAAGCTTCTGTTTATGTATATGTTTGTTGACCAGTTGTGAGCAAACCGGCATTTGAGTTTTCTAGTTTCATAATCGCTCCTTCTGCTACATTTTTTCCACCACCCCTAATTCCTTCTTTCAAGTGTTTTGCTCATTTATCTTTCTCCCTGCAGTCGGATTTGCAAGCCAGATAATTCAAGGTTAAACGGATGCTTGATCTACACATAAGGCTCTGTTTTGTGGCTTGCATCCCCAATTACACATTTGGATCGCTTTCATGTTAACTTTTGTACTCTGCGCGAGACTTGCTGGGCTCGAGGAACTGATCCAAACGCATTAACATTTCCAGTTTGGAAGATAAAAGCCAGAGAGAATGTATTGATCCCTATTCCAAAGCTCCCTGTTAGGAAGACATTTTAATATGTGATCTTCCAGTTGCTAGATCCATGTGATAGCAGCGGGTAGTAAACAATAAGAAAAAAAACAAAAAGTTGTTTAGCTCTTCTTTGTCGGTTTCCATGGGATTTCAAATGAATATGTTTCAAAAGAAATTAACAGGAAAAAAACAACAGAAGATTGCGCACGCCTACACAACTGTTTGCTTGGCTTCTTTGCTCACACCTGAGAGCGGACTGAGTGTAGTGATTATTTTCCTCTCCTTTCTGTAGTGTATTCTTACACTGCACTCTCAATTAACCTGTGAGCACAGTTGGCCTGTTTGGCCTTACCTCACCGGTTACCTCAAGTTTTCTTGATTAAAACAAGTTTCCTCATAGTAATGACTTGTTATTAACAGAAAATACATTGGGGAGGGGGCGGAGTGACCATAGGTAAAGATGAAGTAGGAAGTCATTATGTGTTGGAAGTAATATGGTAATAATATTTAATACGTCTAATTTAAACACAACAGTAAAAAGATTTAAGGATCAACCAAAAGACAGCTGTAAACAGCCGTATTTAGCCCTGCAGCTCTTGTCCAGCATTTGGTCATGCGGTTTTCCGTTTTGGTTTCATTGTCTGCACTGCGATAGCATTAATCTGCCCCATGCAGACAGCTTTTGTTTTGCCTGCACAGTTTGTGGATCACGCAGCAGATAAATATAGAGTGGTGAGAAAAAGGCCACGGTCTTGTAGGCTTGGATTTTTTCTTCTCCTTTAATACAAAATATCCTAACATAACAACTGAACTGCATTTTGCTTTTACTTGTTTTGTCTTTTACTGAAATTTAAATTGGGTTGAGATTCTCAAACACAAAATTAACAAAACAATTTTAGAACATCAAGAAGAAGGGGAAACATTTTTTTGTTTGTTTCTTCTTTTTTACACCTCTGTAATGCGTCACCTTTTCTGGGCTTTATAGACACACTCCTGCAGAGCATCAAGACATAAAAGTGTGCTGCCATAAAGTGATGGTGTGCTGAAATTGCAGCTCAAATGAGAGATTTAGCTATGCCGCCAAAGATCTACACCCAGCAAAAGTTTGCATTTCGTTAAGAATCCTGGTCACAGCGTGCATCTAAAATTCATATATACAAATACAGAACAAATATTCATATTTCATAGCTTCTAAATTGTGATCGAAGCTAGACCTTCATTTACCTCAGCATTGTCATTTTGATTATCGTCAAGTGCATCTCTTACACACCAGCCACATGCCACACGTAATCACACAGCTTATCTGCAGGTTTTGATACAACCCTAAATGATTTATTGGACCGACCAGTAAGTCTCCATTTATTTTGCAATTTCATGACTGGCTAGCCTCCTTTCTCTGGGGCATCTCTGAATCAGTAAGAGCTCGTTTTACGTGTGAGAGAGTGCATCTGCGCTTATCAAATAGCGCACACGACGTCAATTCATATACGTTTCTCAAATATCTCATTTTCCTCTCCTTTGGCACACAGACGTTTTTACGTATCTGTCATGTGCATTTTCTCTCTCGACGTGTTTGAACAGGTAGTTAGGCTTGCAAAGTGAGATTAAAATTCACTACTTAGAGACAACATATGGTACTCGGATCACATCAGTTCACCTTTGAAAAAAGGCGATTATGTAGAAGATGAACAAAAGATTAAACAAAGAACATTCCATCTTTTGCAATAAGAAGCTTATTTGCATTGATTTTAGAGGTCTTAATGAAAGTTTTCCGTGTTGCTGAGCTCAAAAATACATTATATTAAGGTGCATATTAATGAACCAGAATATATATATATATATATATATATATATATATATAAAGTACATTTATTTCAGTAGTAAATTTCAAAAAGTCAAACTCATTAAATAGGTTTGCTAAACATAGGGTGATAAATTTCAAGCATTTATTTATGTTAAGATTTATAATTATACATTACAAGTAACAGAAACTCAAAAGATAGACTTATTGATCATTTAGACTTTAGATTTCCCATCTGCAGATCAGTAATTCTCATTTCAACACATCTCAAAATTCCTTGATTGGATGTAGATTTGGAGACAGTGGAGGCCAGCAGAGCAGACGGAAACTTTTTGGGACATGGGTAGCAATGACTTTGTTATTTTCTGATTTTGGTACGCCAGTGTGAATTGTGTAGCTTCAGTTTCCTGTTCTTAGTTGACATGGGTGACACTCAGTGTGGCTTTCTGCTCTGAGGTTCAGAAATACCACCTTTTTCAGGGATGATATTAAGACGAGTGGTTATTTGTGCTGCTGTTGCATTTCAACCATCTGGAACTGGTGTGGCCATTCTCCTCCGACCTCCGACATTAACAAAGACGTTTGGTCCACACCACTGCTGTTCAACTGGCTATTTTCTCACCGTTCTCGTCAAACCCGAGAGGTGTTTTGTGTGTGAAAGTCAAACAGCCTCTCAGTCACAAGACACAACAAAAGCTAACTTAGACCCTGGGATGTGTCTTTTAGCTGAAGTCATAGTGGAAGATGCAGGACTGATACTTACAAAATGGTAATTTTCATTTTGCCATGGTGACTGATGTAGAAATCATTAATTTTGTAAGGAAGGCATCAAAAGATTGTAGGTTTGCTTCTTCATGTCAGTCTTAACAGGCAAGGCACTTAACCCCAAGTTGGCTTCAGAGCTACATGTTGGTGTATAAATGTGTGTGTTTGTGACACACACATTTATACACATTTCTGTATGAAGTTCTTTGAGTGGTCGGTATGACTGGAGCAACGGTATAAAAGTTCAAACCATTAAAATCCAAGTAAAGCGTGTTTTAGTTAGCAATTGGGATATCTGTTGGATTAGAGATATTCTTGTTGGATTTGTGAGATTTATTGATACATAACACATGGAGCACACTGAAAAAACTTAACAGAACATTAAATCATCAAGAAAAAAAAAATGTTTTAACACAAACCGGTTATTAATATGTCGAGTTTCAGTCAGTTGAGTCTTTCCGTCGCTCACCTACAGAGGATGGGAAAGATACTAGTTCTGTCCTGAACACATTAGTGCAAATGATTTTAACAATTTTTTCCCCGAATAAACTATTTGGAAATGACCATTTTGTGTTTAATGATACATCTGACTTAGTCTGTTAATTATTACATGGCTATTTTATAATTTAATATAAAACTCATTGTCAGTTTTGTTGAGGGGGATAAAATCTGTAACCTGAAAACAAAACCTGAACCATACATGGACTGTGTGAACTGTTCCTGACAGGAAACAAAGCTTTTTCAGGCCCGACTACCTTTAAACATAAATGCATTTGGCTGATAAAATTGACAACCTAATAAACCTTTGCGCATAGAAAATAAATACGCAACAGTTTAGCTGTCTCTGAATCACGTTTCCTCTACAAAATAAATGCTTCTTCGCGACAGGACTAATCTGTGACTGATTATACCGTCCCGTGGAGCGGTGTTCTCATCCCAGTGGAAAAGCAGAGATTTTTGAAAGAGGTGGAGGGACACAGGGACAGAGTGCTCTCCCACTGTTCGTTCTTGTTACTTTGCTGACAGGTGTTGGCAATAGAGTCACGTTTTCACTTGACGGCATTCAACAAATTCAGCAAATGATTTCACAGCATCCTTTACTCGCTCTTTCTGTCCATTGCACCTCCTTGCACTCACATACTGACATACTAGCATACATGCCTGCACACCTGGTTTCCTCTCATCAGCATTAAACATTTGCTTGCTTTTTTTTTTTACCTGAGTGAGTGGCATGATTTCTTCTTTTTTTTTTTTTCACTTTGCAGTCTGAGATGCTGACATATGAGTCACCAATCAGGCCAAACCCTTCCTTTTCCCCCCACAAAGATCCCCATTTTTGCCTAATGCGCCACATCTATCCAAGGCCTCTGGTCCTCATCAAATGTCTTTTTAATGAAAACTGCTTTGTGTCATCACTCAGTATGCACATAATGGCTCCGGTATTGCTGCAGGTATGAGGAAGAGAGGTGGGGATGTCTGGCAGAAGAAAGCTCATCCGAGAACCAAACATAAATAACACGAGGCAGGCTTTTGCTGAAATCACTCGACTATCCAACAGGTCCAGAAGCATATGCAATTAGTTTGGCTTCCTCTCTCTCATGATAAACAGGAACTGTGCAGGTTGTTAGAGCAAGATATTTCTAAGTTCACTTAATCATCAGAAACTGTGAGATTTGGGGAGGTGGGAGGAACAGAGCAAAGCACTGTTACATACAATGCCACTAATAGGGGCTCAAAAGCTAAAGGATAACTTATATTTTTATATATTTCTATGTATATATATGCCCGTAATCATGCAGGAAAGTAAAATCTGTAACAGTCCCTGTGATGTAGAGATTACAGGCTGATTGCATTGTACATGCAAATCAAGGCACAAGGTCAAAATCACAAATGATCACCACCCATCCAAAGTCTACAACTTTTGTAATTGAAGAGAGGGTTGTTGTTTTTGTTTTATTTTTGTTTTGTTTTTCCCTTGTCATTACCTTTTAACGTTTCTCCTCGCTGATCATTGTCTTTCCAAAACCTATTCCTCTTTTATTGTTTCTCTTTTCACTCTGGGCGGAGGCTTTGCCTCTGATCCTGATCCTGCATACAAAAGGAGGGCGCATAATCAGCTTCTGCTCTCATCCAGTCCGAATCAGTCCTCGTCGGAATTCCCACATGATTCCTCCAGAAAATGGAATATTACCATTTAAACCTTCTGTGCTCAGGCTATCGGCCCTAATCCTTGACTTTCCGATTTCAGCGCCGTTCGGTTTCCTCACATTACTTTGTACAACATAAGGGTTATTTGATCATTGTGGAATTATGAAAAAAGCTTGTGCAATGAGTATTGTTTTTGATTTTTAACAGAGAGGCAGATGGTATCATTGAGCATTTCCCTCAGCCTGCAAAGACAATACAAACATATAGCGAGACGATGCATAGATGGCATGCTGTTCAGTCAGTGGAAGATAATCTGTTGTTGATCTACATCCAAAGAAAAAGGTCCTGATGAACTAACAAACAAGCTAATTTCTTGGCAGTCGTCGTCGTCATCAGAGCTTTTGGCAAGATGTGGGTCATTGTCTGTCGCATTTACATTGTTTGTTTTCAAGATGTCAGGCAAAGCAGTTCAATCTTCCAACTACAATGAAAGATGTTGCCGCAGCAAACCTGATTCATATTAATCTGAATTAACCACCAAGATAACCTACTACACTGTTACTGTTTGGAGACTTTCTAGAAAAACATAAAGGTGAGATTTTTATTTTTTTCGCTCGGATTAAAAGAAGCACTGACATGGCAGCGGCTACAAGAAGACGGCAATGTTTGCATAGAATAAATCAGCACCAATGTTGTCAGTGCACTCCAGATTAAGAGATATCAATAAATAGACACCTTAATGAGAATCCAATTAGCTGTCCAATAAACAGCAGCTGTGTATTTGCTGTTATGGGTTGCAGTTTCAAGAATACTCAATAAAAAAAGGAAAGATACCCAATATTTACATATGTTCCACATCCCTACGAGTGTCATGTATGGAGAGCAATTTCCTCATTATCATATTGAAGAAAAAATTTATTTAAAAAAATGGGAAAATGATAAATGAGAAAGGAAAATGGGAAATGAAAAACAAATAACTGAAAATGGAAAATGAAAAAGGGAAAAGGATAAAGGAATAAGGAAAATAAGGAAATGAAAAAAGGACAAGCAGCAATAAATGCGGGAATAAGTAAATAAATGTATAGTTGAATAAATATAAATAAAAATGACAATTACTCATTTATTTATTTATTTCCCTATTTATTTGATTTTGGCTGAAATCGCTCTCCATCCTCATGGATTAAATTTATTGCTAAAGTTGAAGTCAATCAGAACCATATTCGATTGATCTTTGATTCTACTTCTTATTTTAAATCAAGGAAATGAATGTAAACGATTATTCAAATAAAAAAGTGAATACTTGCTTATTTAACCTCAGCAAGGTGTTGTTTGCAAAAAAAAAATCTCAATATATTTTATTAACCCCAGAAGGATTTACTTCTGTTTACGTCATTAAAGGTAATTTTAGCAGAATATCTTTGCTGTGGCTCTCACATCCTGCACACAAGATAATTTCTATTTAACTAAAAAAAAAAATTTATATATGAAATTACAGTAATTTTACATTTAAAGGCTTAAATGTTACAATGACAAGTTTTTAATGTCAACATGTTGCATGCGATTCCTGGCTCGTTGGTAGCATTACATAAAAAGTCAAAAGGATCACAAGTTATAACGGACTTTATTCTCTAAGAGAACATTGGTACTAAATTGAATGGAAATCCATCCATTATTCATCCAGCTCTGGAACGACAAACAAAGCTAGCTTGAAAGCTGCTTTGTTGGCATCATTAGGATGCCTGCGCTGTATTCATTGTCTTCTTTGAAGGCCTCGCTGTACCCTTTATTTCTATGATGTGGGAAATGTTGCTAAGAGCAAAACAAATGCGATCGGACCAGATAGACTTTTCTTCACACAGGCTGAGGCCAGGAGAAACTCTGCTTCGTTCATACGTTCATCCTCATTCACTTCTTTCACCCCTAAATGGTGAAACAAATGTCTGGCTTTCTTAAGTTTGGATTTGGCACTTGTGTTGAGTCATTATTTAGGTTGTGGATGAGTTATGTCTGCTTTCCAAATTTTATTATGTCATTTATTCAGTTTTTAGGTTTTGTGTGCACTCAGTTTGGGATAGATGCAATACAATGAAAATAACGAACGGCTTCTTATTTACTGTGGAAACTGAATTAGAAGATTTAAGTGGGTCAAAAACCACCAGTGGATTCAGTTCTTAGTGTTCCTTGCCATTTCGTTTTGCAATAAACTAAATTATTATTGGGACCAACTTACTAACTGGACCTGGATTTGTGTAGCTTCTATATGCGGCAGCTCTATATGTAACATTTTTGGTCGAAACAAAACTATGTTTTTTTTTTGTTTTCTTTTCTTTTCTAATTAACAATGATTTTCTGTAGACAACTTAATATGAATAGGTTTATTTTTTCTGGTTATAGATATATATAAAAAAATCTTATTCAACTTGTTCATAAAATAGAGCCGAAAGTTGCAGTAGGTGTACAATGCATAAAGCGTTCTAGATTAATTCATTGCCTCTGATCTTATGTTCTATAAAACTAAATCCCAGTCCTCAGACTTCATATTCCAGAACTGACTGCTGGACTCTCGTCAATTGTCTAACTGAGCTCCAACAGGAATCATCAATGATTCACTTTCTCACCCTGGGTATGAATGTGCGCCTCTGTGTTGACATGAAAAAGATGGAGAATTTATAGCTTGTCAATTTGTGAGATAGCCAAGCAGCTTTTTTTTTTTTTTAATATTTAAAAATGGACAATTCTGTGTGTGAGACTATCTTTGTGCTGCCGTCTGTTGGTTTGGCTTTATCCCGCCACACAAAATCAGTTTAACTGCATTCCTTTTGCTGCAAAAGAAAAAAAAAGAGAAGAAGAAGAAGGCATCTAACCTTTTGAATAATTAAGGAGGAAGGTTTGATAGTGCAGCCAGAGTGCTGGTGGGTTTGATGAAAGGCCGGCTCCTGCACAGATATCACAGAAATCAAAGCTTACTTTGACACACCGAGGCATGAAAGAAGTCCTTGATAGGTTCAACACAGAACGCTTACACCTGCATCACTTTAGCTATCCAGTCACATGGGACACCTTCTCTTTGTCAGCACAGAGGGAATGCGACTTGATTGCACCTTTTACTGCACCTTCTGAACACGTCTGAGTTAATGTTAATGGGAAGGTTGAACACATTCAATCCAGTCATACTAAACACTTTTTGTTTTGTTTTTTGCTGTTTAAAAAAAACCAAAAAAGTTTTAGAAGCTGAGGAGGTTCACTTGTCTGGCGCTTGGTGGGTTGGGGTTTTGTTTTGAGTTCCAAAACAAAACTCAGCTGTAAGGAGTAACAGTCATCCATATGCAAGTTCGCAGCACGCCGCCTAACCTGCCCCTCTAATTCAGCCCCTGCTAAGTCACATCTGAGATGCTCCTGTCTGTTGTGCAGGTGAGAAGAGATCAGGCGAGTCGATATTTTCCCTCCTGGCGCTTCGAGCGGAAATCTACAAGAAAATCGATTACTCTTTTCCATTTTCTGTGGCCCTCTTCCTTTGTTTTTTTCTTTAACTATGCTTTCCTTTGGCTCCATAAAAGCTGATGTGCCGGCTAAAAGCGATTTGTTTTCATGTGACAAAAACGGATACTCTGCAGTCAAACAACCACGAGGAATCATTTTTAGAAACTTTCTTATTTGCCTAACATGGATGCTGCTTAAGTCCCCAGAGATAATCCACACAGCTTTTTTTTTTATCAACACCCCTACTTGAGCTGATCCTTTAAAAAGACTCCTACGATACAGTGCTAGGTTGTTTCTATAATGTATTGTAAAAGTGTTCATACTTTTCAGATTTTTTTTGACAGGCAAAAATGTAAACACCCTACAACTTTGTGTTGATCTAGCACATGACATGCTAATAAAATAAATTGAAGATCCCAGATTTAAGCTAACAAAATTACAAGTTCAAAGGGCGAGAATACTTTAGCAAGGCCCTGCATTCAGGTAACTTAAAAGGTATCGATTTTTAATTTGGTCATTCTCAGACTGAAATAAATCACCACGTGTGTTTTCTCCTTCCATCGTCTAAATGGGACTCTTGGACTTTTACATTTTGATTTTATTTACTTACTTACTTGTTTGTTTTAAAAAGGCAAGTTTACCGCTTACAGTATTTCAGTCAATCAGTGTCTGCACTGAGGCGGAAGAAAAGAAAACAGGAGGGAAAAGAAAAGTAGAAATAAATTAAATTTAGTCATTAGGCCTGGGACTAATCTCCCGAAAGAGGCTTTTGAGTGTGATTAGCTGGAGAACTGGTTGCTTTGGAACTAATCTCTAACTAAAACATAGAAAAAAAGAGACCAAAAACCAAAGTGAAGTATATATATCTGCAGAAAAAAATATCTAACTGAATGCCACCAACATTAATGAGTAAACTTGGAAAAGATGTGGAAAAATGTCTCAAAACAAAATCAGTTTTAATGCAGGAGCACAGTTTTACTTGGAAAGCTGTAGAAACACTCAATGTTTAGAATGAGCACCTTTAATCAGAGGTGGAAAAGAAAAAAAATAAACCCGGTGGAAAAATATGATTGTTTTTAACAAACTCTCGAGTGGCACAGTTGTTGATGCATGCCCTGCAGGAAGGTTCCTGCTTCTGAGGTACCTGCTGGAATCAACAGCGACAAGTTCACAAAACAGTGAAGTTGTCAGAGTGTCTGCTTGCCTGAATGCCAGCAGGTGACTGAAGTATGAGAATGAAAATTCCCCCTTGCCCGACTGTTTTCCTTAGGGCATAATAATCCCCAGGCAGCGATAGACTGCATCTCAGGTTTCCAGATTTTCTTCATCACATCTTTCCCTCTTATAGCTGTAAGTCACAAGGGGCTCATTTATTTGCACCACAGGGCTCCAACTCCAGCTATATGTCCTGCAAATTTTACATGCATCCCTGCTTCAACACAACTAAATCAAAGATTGAAATGCCTCTTCAGCATGCCATCAAGTTTTGGACGGGTGCAGAGATAAGTCATCTTCCAGACGTCTTGGTTACGCTAGATGGACTGTCTCGATGTCTGTCGTTTTAACTGATGGCATAGAAAAAATACTGTCATGATCTATTTTTATCCATCAATTTTTCCATCATCAATAATGACATATCCAATTGCATTTAATTCTAATTTGGTTTAATTAATTTGAAACACGCTGAATGAAGAATCCACACCATGCCATAATACATCAAGAGGAAGAATATATGTAAGTTTTCTCCCCTGTGACAAAAATTACTGAGTGTGTCCTAAGTAATTATACATAAACAATGAAATTAAATGATTAATTTAACCCAAAGGCGGGGCGGGAATTTAAATTACATGCACCCGCTTGTGCTTAATCAAATGTCTCGTTGCTTGGAGGCTGAACTATCGTTTGGTTCCACAGAGACTGGAATTGCGAGTGTAACATGAACCAAAATTTTGGAAATGGGGAGCATTTCTCCAATTGAAGTGATGAAAGGCCAGCAAGACTCTGAATGAGGGGCTTCCTGATCTGGCATTGCTTCGTTTCAGCAGAAAGAAAATCCCACAAGACGCAAGAGTTCTCCAGCTGCACCAGACATTCAGTTCAGAGTATGAAACACAGATTAGATGTTTTTTTTTTTTTTGATTGATTTCATAAAAGGCAAAGCTGAGGTAATCCTTTTAGTCGGCTCCCTCGATGACGAGCGGGCGCAGAAGGAGCGGTGCAAAAATGCCTTAAAAGCTGCAGAACATTTGGTCCTGGGGACTTAACGTCCCAATGTACACAGTCCATACACACAGTACCAGTGTGTCTCTGGTGATCTCACAGAGTTCAATCCTTGTCCTATCATGAACCAGTAGCTTGGATGTATGCCATGCAAACTGGTTGGCTGCTTTACGCATCGGGTTCTCTGACTGTTCTTCTTAGGAAACCGCACTCTATGAGTGACAGCCAAAGTCACCCTCAAGGGATGTTTGATGAAATTCGGATCGACGTGGATTCATAGCTGTCCACAAAATTAGAGAGTGTGTGTTGATCAATTATTGAATTGTAACATTAAAGTCTATTAGTGTCAAATTGTCTCTGCTCTACATTATCCAACTGTTGTGTTGGATAAATAAGCCACCCTTCTCCTCCTCTCACACACCGTCACCCCTGAAATTGGACACACAAAGAAAGCAAAAAAGAAAAAATTTCAAAAAGAAAAATCAGAGTTAATTTTATATCATTGGTCCGCTAGATTTTCAGTGTCTCAATGTTTTCTTACTTTCATCCCTCTATTTTACTTTAAAAGGTTTATTTTACTATTGATTGTTTATGTTATCTTCTACAGAAGTTTCCACAATCCTACGATCATATTTGATGAAGATTTTTAATGAAAGTTAAAATGCTTAGGGAAACATGCTGTAGAGTCTATCCTGGAAACGCTAGCACAAAATGACATTTTCCAAGAGTCAGTATGTGACATTTACGGAGATTTCATGAGCATAATATCAGAATTTTGTCTGACACTTATCCTTACCCTTCTCCTCCCAGGTGCGTTTGATGCCTTCGTACGGCGCTCTAATTGGTTGAGTGTGGTAGTATGAGCAGGAACTGTTTTGGCTACAATAAATAGCAGAGGAAGGCTGGTTCTCATTGTTGCAACTCCCACGAATACTAGACCCCTGTGCCATCTGTAAACAGCTATATTATAAACAAAAACATCTTTCTATCGTCCTTGTCTGACTTACACTGACTGGTCTTAATAGTTCAAATCACTCTAGCTGGTCTTTTTAAACACTGCATCGTTGCCAGCTGTGGAGTGCTCCAGCAGAAAAGTGTGTTTTGTTTGTTTGTTTGTTTTTTTGTCCTTAAAGCTATTCTCAAATTTCTCTTCTGCACTGGCTTTCATCCGTTTCCAAAAAGTGTCTCTTGGGAATTCTTACACCAGGTGCCATTACCTATTTATTCCTTTCTGGACACATTCTGTGCAGCCCCCAGCATGCAGCTCCCAACATCAGCTAAACAATCATGAAGCCAACAGAACTTTGTTTCTATTGTTTCCTGGACGCTATAGTCATCCCTTGGGGACGCGGGACCTCAACCATGTTGTTGACTGCTGTGGCTGGCCCGCCAGACTGTGTGATCTTCCCCCGCAGGTGGTACTTACCTCACAGATCTCCAGAACTGACAGGATGTGATAAAAATGTCTCATAAAACATCACCGCCCAAAGCATTGAGTTAAAGGTGCATTGAGTCTTGAGAAAGCACAGAGCTTTGCCCTCCTGCTCTTTTCCATCCCTTTTCTTTTTCACCGTCTGATGTTTGTGTCTGTTTAATAGGAACAGACAAAGGGAAAGCGATGACTCTGGAAACGGGAACAATCTGAAATTCCTTTAAAGCGAGTGGGCCCAGGCCCTGAAGCGGAGATATTTCACCTGAGGCACAGTACTTTGTACTTTAAGGCGTTTTATTTTTTTTCCTCTTGGATGTCTATTTTAGTCTTGAATACATATGAAAGGAAAATGAGGTGTTTCCTGTAATTAGAAACTCTAGGTGCGAGAGAATACCATCTTTTTGTTCTTTGCCTAATTAGGCCGCATGTACATAGGAACACGCATTCTGTTCCTACCTGAGTATAAGTTCGGGCCACCCTTAAGGGGTTGACCCACTAAAAAGTTACAGAATTAGCAAGTGCATGACTACGCATGGGAACGGTGGGTGGGTGTGAAACTGGAACGCAACAATTTCAAAGTGGGTGTTGTGATGCAAAAGCCATGCCCATGCCTGTGAAATGACATGTACAGGAGGAAATGTCAATTCCCAATGTGGCAAACAGCATAATGTTTCTCAGAGGAAAAGAGTAACATACACCAATACTTCACTATAGGGCTGATAGCATGCTTAGGGTTTTTATTATTATTATTCTGTTTATAGCTGCATCAAACGACAGACAGAAAGTTTGAGAGTTCCAGGATCACAAATGTTTGAGCATTGTGAAATTGTCTTACCCTTCGACTCACGTGTCAAACTAAACCCTGCATTTCCACGAACGTTAAGATAGGGATATCAAGTTTCTGAAATAGACGAGCAAAACGACAGCTCCGAGACACCGAGCTATGTCAGAATTCCTTCTAGATGTTTTGTAAGCCTTCTGACAAATGTTGTAGTTTGACGTGAGTTTTCAGAAGCATTCCTCTTTTCCTCAAACTGATGCTATTTCGGTTTTTCTGCACAGGACATGTTTCCTCTGCAGAAAAAGTAACACGTCCTCATGTTTGCAGGAGCTTTGGCTTATTTTCATATAAATAATAAAGATCATTTCAAATGCTAACATGTCAAAGCGATCCTTCCTGCCCAAGTGCGACACCATCTACAACTCTTTGAAGAATCTTGAATAATATGAACCACAATAACATTTAACTTTCCTTTGGGAACACAGCTTAAGATTAGACATTGTGTTTTGAAAATTTGAGTTGTTTTAAAATCAAATACTGCTTTGATATCAGATTTTTAAGCTCTACGGGTTTTCAGATTCAAGTCTTTTTTATTATTATTATTTTGAATATGGTATTTTCTTTGTGACCACAAAACAAAACACTATGCAAAGAAAATCATTTTGAATGTGCACCTTTTATCAATAAAATCCTTATCAAGCTGAGCTTATGTGAGCAGCATGTTACCTTGAAATCACTGGTCTGAGTCATCCGAACACAACCTTTCTTCTCTTTCCACCTTTGTTTGCTTGTCTTTTTTTTTTCTGTAACTCATACATATTTCAAGGGCAGCCACCTCTCCTGGCCGTTAACTTCCAGAATCAAACAGTTTCTTAGAGAAGTCAGGAAGCCTCTTGCATGAAATTCTGTCCACAGAGACAGAGCATCTGTCTCTGTGGACAGATGCTCCAGCGCTACGCTGGAGCAAAAAGGCTGCTGGAAAACTGTTAAATCATTTGGGTGGCATTCACATGGTTATTGTTAAGAGGGTACTCTGAAGAGTGTTTAAAAGGTCCATCATTTCAGCCTTGAGTCCTGGGTTGTATTGGCAATCTGTCCATCATGGTAAAGTCCAGCGTGGGCATGCAGTCCAGTGTAACAAAGTGGTTGAGATTGTATTTATTTACCACTTGTCTCTTAAACATCTTTATAATTTGTTGAGTGTTATTTTATAGTTATTCAATATGCTTCAGTTTAACAACGATGCTGTAACTTTGATTCATGTACAGCCCCAGGTTTGTTGTGGCAACATTATCTTCCATTTTACATCCAAGCATAGGCCAGGATAGCACTTCCTGTTTATATCTGATGTCATTGATTGCATCACCGGGTAAAACCAAATGAAGGGGTTTCTTTTTTTGTACAGTATTACTTATTCTCTTTAAAGTAATCCTTTCCAGCTGGTACTTTACAGAGTGTTGAATTTTGCAAACCATTTACTTGTGCACGAGTTTGTAAATTAGATTAATAATCCCATTTGCGTGTCTTTGTTTAGACCGCATTGTTTGCTTTAACCAATTTTCTAATAGTGCAGACTGATGAGGTTCAGGTGTTTCAGTCCCATATGAAGCTAGTATGATTTTGCCAACCGCGAGACGAATCAGCAGCACTTACATGAGAATGATTGACAGCACTGAGAACCTCCTCCTTGCTCTTATTGGTTGTTTCTAGCTAGCGCTGGAATAAGGCAGAGGAGCTAATTTTTTTCACAGGTTATCTGTTTCCGACCATACTATCACAACATATTGACAGCTTTAAATTTTTTTTTTTTTTTCTAAAAGTCGCACATGCATTATGATAATCCCATATTATCATAATGCTTTCTTTATTCCTTACAAGTGTAATGGTTCAAAAGACTGTTCATGTTGTTTGTGACATGAAAGATGTGTGGTTTAGTGTCCCTGAAAGCGACATGCTCAGTCTGAGGATGACGGGACGGCATTCTGAGATACGAGACATAATTATGACAAGTGACCATTTCTACGCTGTCTGATTCTTCTCATGTTATTTTAATGAGTGAGCGGTGGGCATGTCAGGACCCAGTCACAGTGTATTGTTATGAGATGACTGAAGCAAAAGACTTTTTATCAAAATCAATAAGCGCATAGGGATCCACAGACAGTCTGTTTGGCAGGTTAACAGGACGGGGCTGCACAATCGATACTGTATGGATAAACTTGATTTAATTTAGAACCGACACCCACGCACACGCACGCATACATGCAGTCTAATATTCTCACGCATGCCACTGGTTAGAATCCATTAACAAGACCTGTGACATCCAGCGTAGGAGCTTTTTGCCACTATTTTTGTGAGCATAATTTACCATTAATGACAAAGACCAGTGCGATTTGATTGCACCCACACTGCTGCGAAAACTCTCAAGGTCGCATCCTTTTGTCCCTTTCCAGAATTGTGAAAATGTAGATTTAGCTAATGCATTCCTCAGCTCAGTACGTGTGAGCCTACCCAGCAGTGGATTTGATGTTACAGATTTCTCTCGCTTTATGACGGCTTCGCTGTTTCAGTCGCTGCTATAGCTGCTTATCTTACCCACTCCAGGGGCGGTTATGATGTCTGATAAACAGGGATTATTTGACGAGTAAACACACATATTCCGGTTTTTATTTGATGGCACCTCAAAATAGCACGTTTATTGAAACGCTGCCAGATAAGGAATAGTTTTAGGGCGGGTCTCTTGATTGTTTAGTTTTCCTTTGTACTTTCTGAATACCTTAAATATCACAGTGTTTCTTTGTTTTTCTGCATCACATTCCCCTGGAGGGGCCCAGCTAACTTTAGGCGCTTATTAAATGCCAGAATGTTCCTACCTTTCCTCTCGCTTGCTTGTGTCGTATGTTGGCAATTCATGATCAGGTCCCTTAAGATGGGTTCTTAGTGCCTCTAAACAGGTAAACATATTGCCAGATAATAACCACAATTACTTCAAGGGAGGACATATGGGGAGAGATTTTTGGTTGTTGCTTTGCTTTGTTTTATTTTTAAAGCGTGTTTGTGTGTTGAAGTTCAGCTGTTTTTTTGTTTTGTTTTGTTTTTTTTTTAGAAATACGGTGCTAGTCATAGATTTATACACAAATGTCACAGCCATAAAGGTCATAATCATTTTAGGCTTTTTCTGTGTACTGGTATTGCTGTTGCTGCACACCCTCCTCTTCCTCCCCTTCACTCTCTTCTTCCTTTTCTGAGAGGGGAGATGTGCTACCAGCTCTCTGTCTAACGGGTGAAATAAGTTTCCTAAATCTGCTGGGATTTACTCTGTCCAGAACTGAAGTAAACTCTGTTTAAGCTGGCGTCGAGAAAGACTCGCCTGGTTTCTGATGACCTCCATTCAGATGTCCCACCTTTCTTCCCCCTGTGAATTAACCAGACTGAGCAGCCTGCAGCCAACTAGTTCCACAGAACACACTTTTGTCTCTGCATCGATGGTGAGGTCACACAGGACTTGGGTGCTGGCAGGAAGAGTACTGATTTAAAGCGGCGGGTCTTGGGTGTTAGGGTGACTTCCTCATGTGTGTAGCGGTCCTCAGCTTCTTGTCTTGCATCTCTGAAGTTCCCTTCAACTTGTCTCACAATCTTTCTGGTCTATTGAGATGTGGAACGGAAGGGAAGCCCCAATTCTTCTTCTTTGCCTTTGTCTTTGGGGTCTGAACCCAGCTGATGAGAGAAGTGCGATCTGAAGCCACATGTTGCGGGGCTGACGGGTTGGTTCCCATGCGCAGGACAGTCTTTGGCTCTGTGGCCCCGGTTCTTCTTCAGCTGCAGAGTTCTATGTCCATCTTGATCTTGGCTCGAAGCTGCCTGGAGGATCCAACCAAAGTTTCATCTTTTGCACTCACTTTTTATAGGGTTTATCCACCCTACAGACAGTGCTAGCATTAGCTTGCACTGTTGCTGTGCTTGTTTCATTGGCTGACTGCTTAGACAGATGATCTCATATCCATCACTGTCTTAGAGACATTATTTCCTGATGTCTATGTTGATGTCCCAGGGTTGCTCAATGGTCACCCTACATGCATTGCCTGCACAATCTTTCCTCCAACAGTTTAAGTTGTTCAACAATCTGTTTTCAAGTAAGGCGTTGGCCATCTCTGCCCTCCTGTTAGTTCTTCTTTTCCCCTATCCTTTTACCTACCATCTACTTCCAACACAACATCAGTGATCTTTAATTAGTTACACATTTTACACCATCTCAAGTTAAATGTCAAAATCACATCTATAACTTCATGTACTGTTAAACTAAAATCTCCAGCATGGGGAAATGGGATAATCTCAGGTTTTCTTGACAGTATATACTGACTCCTTTAGAGCAAGGACTGCATCAAAAGCTGTATACGTCTTACCAACTAATGGACCACGTACCAACATCCAAACACTTTAATAACAATGATTAATAATTTAATTTAATGCATAACAGACTCTGTGTAGTCAAAACTGTCCGAAGTGCTAACACTGCTAATGTCAACTTGATATTTTGTTGTTAGATTTGAATATACTTTTTAAATTCAATTACAAACTCATCAAATATTTAATCATTCAAACAAGCAATATTGATATTTTAGCGTGCCGTGTCCCAACTGACATAAAGACTCAGTGTAAAACACATGTGAAACATTTATGCTGGCATTTACAATGTATGGGAGACATTAAATATTAACATCTAACAGTGCAGGTAATGGGATTGCTTCATGCTAAAGCATATTCTGGGGATCAGCTTGACTTTCCTGACATTTGTCATGTCAAGCGAGTCCATGGGTGAGGTCCGTCACCAGCAAGTCGCATGAATGTTGCAATGCACTAAAGTCATTTAGTGCATTGCACTAAATGACCCCCGACCCCAGCTCTTCTTTCTACCAACCTGGCAGTTTCCTGTGCGAATTGAAGAGTCTCCCTCTCTGTGTCTCCATTTAAACTTTTACTTGCCATCACTGATTCAAAGCCTCTTTTTTTTATGTGTTGGCAATGCCTCAATTACTCAAGGCTTTGAGTCACTCAGTGAAAAACGAGTCACTTTCTGGCATCATGTATTGATTATGGAGCAACAGGGAGGCTGACTGCACACATCAGTCAATGCTTTCTATCAATAGATCATTCTAAATTGTCCATCTCTCCAGCGGTTACCTGAATATATTCTAAAAATGCTGCCCTTCGGAATCGGTAGGGAGACTTATTTTTGAGGACGTTTTGCCTTCCATACAGTAATGGCCAGTGGTTTAGAGTGTGACAGAAATTTAGGTTTTCTTGACTGTACAGCTTCAGTCTTGATTGTATTTTTCAAATATGAGAAACAACATAAAAAGAGTTGGTATCAACTTTTCTTTTTTCAGGACTTCTGCAATTTGCCACAGCTTTTTGAAGGTACTAAGATCTGGACTCACTGGACTCAAGCTACCATTTTAAATCCTAGAACCATGTTGACTTCTGCATTGTTTTTGGTTTTGGGAAAAGTTGTGAGTGAGTGAGTCCACTTCTTTGGAGAAGAAGCAAACTTCAGACATTAACAGTGTGGTTGCTGTCAGCATGACTCAGTGCTCACAGTAGCAAATGCTTTTTATTCACCTGTCCTTTTGCTGTATGTCCCAAACAATTTGAAAGGATAGTCATGTGGTGTATTTGGATGTGTCTTGGAGGGAACTAGGCCCAATATTGTCTTTCTTGACAGTAAGACAGCATCTAAAAGTAACGTCCTCACTATGTACATAAAAACACCATTTCTAAGCAAGGTCTAGTAGGTTGTTAACCCAGTTTCTAACCTCACATTTGAGCATTTTATGACTTAAAGACCAAACTTGACCCAAACTGGCTTACATTGAAAAGCTAATAAGCATGGATGAAATGGGAATCTGTCACACAATTCTGAGTACACTTTTTTTTAAAGGGAACTGCTGTCATGGTTCTCTTTGGTTGCTAAGTAAGAACTCTTACGTATGTGCCAATTTGAGGTCATACTGAAAGGAGAGACTATATAAAATGAAGAATTTTGCTAACACTTTTATTTGAAAGGGTATGCATTACACTGTCATAAACACGAAGGAGTCTTCGTGAATGACACTTTCAATGCAACGTTGATTCTTTTAATTGGCTTTTAATGTAAGTTTTAATAAACATTCATGAAGTCTCCTTCATGTTCATGACAGTGTTTTGGACACCCCTTCAAATAAAGTGTTACCAGAATTTTTAACTAGTAAATAATGCACAATATATCCTCCTCATAACATCAATGTACACATTAGTAAAGATAATATGGCAAAATACTTTTTGAGATGTCATGCTTGTTAGGTACTAGTGGTATTAACAGACATTTTGCAAGATATTAAACTTATGCCCACTCACTCCAAAAGAGTCCCACACATGGCTATCGATCTCAGAGAGCGGTACAAGCAATGATACGGTGTGTTTACACAGAATTACGCACTGCTTTGTCTTAGTCACATAAATGCAATTCAGACAATTCCTTCAAAGTACACTGAAGTGTGTTTTGTTTTAACATTGGAAAATGTGAATACTATGAAAAATATGTTTACGATCTTTATTACTACATTATACGCCGTGTACTATCCATTTTACGCAGTCATAAGTTGGCATGTCTACAGTATTTGGGCGATTAATTAGAGCCGCACACTTGAAAGTGGTAATATTCTACCGAGACCTGATGTTTATTCATAAGTGTTTAAACTTAAGAAGGCAAATTAAGATCAGAGCAAAAACAAGATGCACCAATTTTATGAGCTGGATCTTTAGCCTTCAGTTAAAGGGGCATATCTTTTCTTGTGATCACTTGAGCTCAAGCTAACCTCTGGAGAGGATATGATCAAAATAATCATGTTTTACCTCCAACAAATTTTAGCCCGTTTACATAGGCAATCTTCCTCCCCCAGCGTCCATTCTGAGTCAGCAGCTTCATCCAATCTCGGATCTCAAAATGTACAGAACCAAGTGCAAACTAACTGCACACGCAAACACGAGTGTCGGCTCGTATTTCAGTCAGAACTTATCGGTACACCAGGGGAGGTAAAACGCATTCTCCCTTCCTCTTCTCCTTCACCTAGCCTCTTCTTCTCTCTGCGAGCTCCCCTCGTCCCATGTGGTGTAATATATCAGCGTCTGACATGAGGTGCAACACCTGAGTTAATAGCTGCTGACTGCTCCTGTGAGCTACGCTTTGGGGGAAAACAAAATTACAGGTTGCAGAGACTGACAGCTGAGGCGGAGAGGTGCAGGAGATCGTCTGCCCCCCCTCGAGCTCCTTTTTGGCTCTGAAAAGCATATCAGCGCCAACACCGAATAGGAAAAGTAAACACAATGGCATGTGTTGCAGTTCTCGCGTTCACTTGCTCCTGATTTTCTGGAGTGCATATTATTTAATATCACGGTGTTAGTCATGCCCAACACTGCCAAATAGCAGGGTTTTTTTTTTTTTGGTGTTTGGACACAAGGCATGATGGGGGTTTATTCTAAAAATAACAAACGGATGTGTCAAAAAGTGTTACAGGATTGGATCGGAAATTGAAGAATATTGCATGTGATGGAGGAAAGCCACATTTCTCACACAGCTCTCATTCATCCTTGTGTAGAAAAGAGAGAAAATCGTCTGTTCATATCAGGTCAGCCTTAGTTATTTCTCCCCACCCCTCTCTTTTTGACATCAAGCAGCGAAAAGAGATTGAGGAGGCGTGGAGACAAATGTTACCGAACAGTATGAGAGGTGGTGGAGAAAGAAACAAATGCAGAACACGAACAGGAGGCTTGTGAGAAAGAAAAAGGACGGCATTATGCTGGTTGCTACGAGTCGAACGCATGCAGAGCAAAGGAGAGAGGAGAGGAAACGTAAAGGAGGAGAAACCTGAGAGGATGCGCAGTTGGTGTGCTGCGTATCTGCTGTGCACAGCAGCTTCCCCAAAAAAGGAAGGAGACCGAGGCAGGGAAGAACAGGCTGGTCATTAAAGAAGGAGTGGGAAAAGCCGGCGCTGCCTCCTTGCTCTCTTGGGGCGTGTTGAGAGGCGATGATCGGCTGTGAGTTTTACACCGGGAGCGGCTGATAACCATCACAATCTCCTTCACTGCAGCCCAAATCTGCTCCGTTAGAGCAGAATTGTGGGAATGTGCAATTTTATTTTATTTTATATTATAACTAAATGTGATGATGTAAACATCTGTCAGTGACAGAACTTCATAGTGATTAAACAATCTCTAAACAAATCACAGAATCACTTAGAACTGCTATCAGGTGCATAATATATACAGCTGAGATCATATCTGTATCTATTTGAACTTATCAATAAAAACAGAAGAAAATAGCTTCTAAAGTTGCCTTAAAATACAAAAAAGTCCCTCTTAAAATGTCCAAAATTACATAAACGTCACAAGGGCTAAATCTTGCCCAGAACTAAACTAATACATTTAGTTTGGTTTGCTTCTGAATGTTGAATACCACAGAAAAATTGGAGGAGCAATTGAGCTTATGAGTCTGAGAAGAGTTTTAAGAAGTCTTAAAATAATTTCAAAACAACAATACAGCTATTCACAAAGATAAAAACATTCAAATCAACAGCCAGTATGTCCAGGTCTGGCTGTTTGCGCACAATAAATAGACATCTGGCATTGTATTCCACAAAACCTTTCCCTTCTTTGGGTCAGTTAGGAGAAGTCAATTTTTATTTGATAAAAAAGAGACCAATAAGAAATGGGTTTTACTTTCTTTATATACAGTGAGATTACTATGCCCTTGAACAATTTAGGAAAGCCCCAAAGATGATGTTCTGGCTCTGTTAACCTTTGATAGGCTAATTTAGCACATTTGATGATTTCAACGCACAACAAAATAAATCAACTGAAAAAAGTGTCGCAAACATAGACATAGTCTGGGCTAAAACTCTCAATTTTTATCGGGCGAGTGTACGTGTGTGATTTATGCTCATTTGCGACATGTCTCTTAGGATTCAATGATTAATTATTCAAATGTTACAAGTTTTCTCCAACTTTGGAGTGATTATAATCCACTGTCAGAGGAAACAGTGATAAATCAATGTCAATCCAAATGGATTTGTCTCTACCTTTTCTCCATCCTGTCACAAAAGCAGAAGAACACAGAAGTATATTAAATTCATTCAAAGTTTGTTTCACTTGCACCTTTTAACGAACAATTAGTGTAGTCACTGTGACAAAATCATTTAGTAGTTGTTTTTTTTATCTTTTGTGCTGAAAACCTTTTAATTATGCTGCAATGAATGGAAGTAATGTTTAACATCTGCAGACAGCTGTATGTTGGGTAAATGAAAAGTTCTGATTTGAATGCATCATTTAGCCCTATCTTAATTTGGTCAGTTTTACTTCTGAAAACACTCTGCTTGGTGCTGCTTGAACCGCATGGGATTTCTAATCATGCAAACTCAAGGTGGTTCAGATGAACACTAGCGCCCTGCTGTTTATCTAAAATAGGAAATCGCATGGATGCTGTTGATTCAGTTATCACAACTTGTGTATGCCAAAAAAAAAAAAAAAGAAAAAGAAAATGCAGAGCAAACTTCCAGTTTTATCCTGCACGGTTTTAACAGCAAATCAGAGTTGAAAAATGCAGGGCCAAGATCACCCATGCAAACTGAGGAGAGCAGCTAATTACACTGCAACTCCATCCATTCCCCTAGAAACTGTGTCTCAGACTTACTTCCACAACTTCCTCAAGCAAAAAAGACATTAATATCAACTCTTTGTGTGCTCTTTCCTTAAGTGCTCCCTTTCGCTGCTGCTTAAGCCAAGATTAAAAGCAGTAAGTGAGTAGAAACCTCCTCGCTCCCCCTTCTCCACAACTCTCCATCTTGGTTTGTGCCATCCACCCCTTCCCTCCTCGACGCCCCATGCTCCCCGGCTCCTCTTTAATGCCCACCTTTCTTTAATGACTGTCTTCAGCTGGGGCCCCGTGAGAAGAGACGTCTATGTTTGTGCTCCCTCATGCATACCCATAGCCAGACTGTGAGCACGAAGACTCCACAGAGAGTATAAATTCCTATTGAGAACGGTGTCACATACTCCTGTCCCATGTCTGCGAACAACAAATCACCCTCGCTACATCTATAATACATGTCCCATACACCCCTGGAGGCTTTATCTGCTAAATACCCTTCAGTTTGAGATCCCAGGCATAAACCCAAGTGTAAGCAGCATCGAGGACGAGCTGCACGGGCAGACAGCCGATAAAAGCTACCATTAAAGTAGCATTTGGGGCCTTTTTCTTTGTAATGAAGATGGAACAGCGCAGCTGACAGAGCTAGGAAATAAATAAACCTGGTGTTCTGATTGGTTCTACAGCAGCAGTGAGGATTGCGTTGTAAATACATCTACAGCCTCAATGTAATTTAGCACACTTTAGGACCATCGCTTTACATACGTGTGTCTGGACTCTAGAGATCAGCTCTAGTTTTAATATGTGTGCCGACATGCCAGCATGTGTTTTAGAAAATAAAACCATAACTTATACTGGTCTTGTAACCTGAAGAAATCGTATGTTCTGCCTATAGTATTTTGGTCACAAACGTTAATTCAGTTGACTCCTGAGTTGTTTGCTGCTACTCAACGGGTCTGGCATTGAATCCTACTATGACACACTACAGATGCCACTACTGCCCATGAGAGCAATAGGGGAAACAAAGGTGGGAAGTGGATTGAGGTCCAAATGGGTTTAATGTTTTGCTTCAGTGTTGAGCAAATTTAATGTAAGCCCCTGAAAAATCTTTATAAAACATGAGGTCACGTAAAGAAATTAGTAGTAATGTTAAAATCCCCAAAACCAATTGATTTGTGCTACCTGTGGAAATCTTGTAGTGATGATAGTAAGTAACAGCACCCTATGGTCTATGTGGGGCGACGGCTCCCGCTAAAGGTTGTGTTTGCGGACAATGTTTTGCTCTTTCTCTCTGACAAAGCGTAAGACATTTTAATAGAACTTTCTAGCTTTCCAACATTTAGTTTGAGGCGTTGATACATGAAAAAGTGTCCAGTTTTGGACAGAAAAACATCTGTACAATTTCTTTTGCAGCACCGTCAAGACAGACATTGACAACCCACGCTGAACAGGTGTCAGCAGTATGCACATGCTTCGTTGTTTTCTTTATTTAAAACAAAAAAATGGTATGGGATAAAATAGATAGAACTTTCTGGTCCTATTCAAACAGTTAGACAATTTACGTGTGCTAGACGAGACCCACCCAAAACTCTACAAGTATTTAATTCTTAAAATCATTTCATTATATCCTTTGGAGTTTAACAATAACCTAATGAATTGTTAAATATAACAGTGACTCAAGTCTTAGCGAAGCCATGGACATGTCAGTAATTTATGATGAATCGGTTTTGGAATGTTTTTCCAAAATGAAACTATTATTTGCTTCTTTAAAGTTTTGACAACTGGACTCAATCTTTTGTTAGGTATTGTCAAAACGGCTACTCACCCACAAACACAAGGGAAACAAGCTAACGCTAGCGTCATAACTTTGGCAAACTTTCCCATGAGCAAATAGATTGTCATATACATGACGGGACTCTGTAGTTACAGCCACAAATCTTACAATAAATGCCCAGTGCCCAGCTTTCCCTTTGAATTATCGTAGTTCATTCAGCTCAATTGTTCCAGGTTGTTGTTGGAGAAAAGGAGAAAAGATTTGTGCATCTTGTGCAGCAGACTTTTGTGCAAGAGCAAAACAACTCCAAAGATTTTAGTGGCAAATTTCTCAGTTTTAGCCATCTCCCATATAATGGCAATGAAGTTACTACAAATTGCTTTGCTCTTCATTTCCTGCACAGGAAAACATAAATCATACGACATAAGCTCCACCGACTCTTGATGATTCCCCTGAAACCGTTGAAGCGTCCCATGGTGAGCTACAATCATTTAAGAAGGGGAAGTAAAAGTAATGAAATCTAGTTTTATACTAAGACACAAATTTTCCTTCTGACTGGGCACCACTTCGACTCTCCTGGTGAGGAAGCAGATGGGGGTGGAAAAAAAGACTGACTTCACACAAGCACAGTCCATCCTAGATACCACTTCATTTGCTGGTTCCACTTGTTTTTTGTTTTTGTTTTTTTGGGGGGGTGGCAGGGGGGATCTTCCATGTGCTTAGATCTTAAAAATGTACCTTTGATTGCAAACCCAGTTGCTTGTAACCAAACGTACGCAGCATTTCTTCACGCTGTGAGCTCCGAGCCAACAATTTGGTACAAAGTAAACCAATTACAGCGACACTGCTCTTCCACCAACATCTAACAAAAAAAGGGTCTTGATCAAATATTTGCATTTTAAACATTTTTAGCTGAAGCAAAAATAAACAAAATGTAGAAACTTTAGTTTGATTAAGCAGAAGTTTGGGGAAAAGACTTTTATCATGACTTCGGAGACATGAAACTAGGATCCATTTTGTTACTTTCCACAAATTGCTGTGTTGTGTTTCTACTGTGGCCTACAATGAACAAAATATTACAATATTTTGTAATATTACAAAATATATTTTATATTTATATTTTGTAATGTTATATTTTGTAATATTACAAAATATAACAATAACAAAATAAAAGGTTTCATGGCTGCAGTCGACCTGACTCTTTCATAGACAGATATTAACTCATATCAAAATGAGCATGTGCAGGTGACCACCCATGCTTCCTATTTGGCTCATATTTCACCTGACCTTAATTTCCCTCCATGAAGGCACTGGGCACACGAAGGTTTAATCTAGGACTGCCTACCCTGCCAGGTTGAGCCGTTCCCGATCACCTGGATTTACATCTATTAGTCCTGCTGCACTATGAACTCCGGAAGTGCTCAGCGATTCACTTTCTTTATCATACATGTGATAAAGCAAGTGATAAAAAAAAAGATTGGGTAGTGAGATATGAAATACTGTACTATTTCTTCATCCATTGCTCTCTCTCATCGGTTGCCTAGAGACCGACGCTCCTACTGCAACTTGAGTTTTTCTATGCGCTGCGTAAGATTGCTGCTTTGCTGCAGCTGTGCTAATGGGGAAGAAACAACTTCCTGTAATAGGAAAGTAGTTTATCCGACATTTGCTCCGCTGTGGCGAAGGAGGTGGAGCATAGTGGAGAGCAAAGAGGAGGGTAGTGCATACACGAGCATGATGGACAGTGGTAAGATCTTCCTCCAGGCTCTGAGTGGTTGTTTCTGACCAGTCTGTGTGTGTCTGCAGATCCATCCATCCATCCATCCATCTGTTTCTGCAGACGGCTACATATATGTAAAAAAACATGTCTTATTTTATAATGGTTGGTTTAACAATATTTGTTTCTCTTATTCATATAAAAAGTCTGCTCTCTTCCCATTTCTTCCGCATAGCAACTGCCTCCTCTTCACATCACCATATCGCCTCTCAGATCAGGCTGTCTAACTTCCAGCCCGGTAGTCATGGCAAATCTGCCACCGTTATCTCAGAATAACCATTGAATTTAGCTCTTTAATCTCTCATTTTACCAAAGCAATCTTTGGGCCTTAGGTCTTTTCAAATTTGGATGAAAAAGGTGCTCTTAACTTTCAGCCAACGTTTTAATCATCAACTAGTGTTTTAGCTTGTGTGTACGTTACTTGTGGTCTGCACAAAAACACATTTCCATTTTTGCTTCGGTCACAATAACTGCTCCAACAAAGTAATAAACAGACCCTGAGATCTCCAGATTCTCCATCTGCTGAAGTTTCTTGTTAACATTTCTTTGAATTTCCCATTTTTTAAGTGTCCACTGTCACTTCCGCAAGAAAAACATAGCCTATTAGAATCGATAGCTGAGGTGTGCATGTTTCCACCAAACAAAGTGCAGCCAAGTCCAAGATTTGCAGAGACTGTAAATTGTTTAGAACAAGTAAATTAGAAATAAGCTCACGAGCAACACAATAATACACAGCGTGTAAGACTCCAGACGTTCCTTGTAGCAATGTGTTGCTGAAATTCAGAGGCACTGTCGGGATAATTGGGATAAGCAGTCTCTCTGCCAATGTCTGCTGCCTTTTTGGTAGTCAGAAATTTGGAGGGAATGAACCTTTTTTTTTGTACAACTAGCTGAGCAATTTTCTGTCAATTTGGGGCAAAACTGTTTCTTCCACTGATACAGAAGTAGCAAAGTGGAAGACCTCAAAGTGCTCCAATTCAAATGGAAAGGATTTAACCTTGAATCTCTCCACAAACTTTGGGCCATTTAAGATTAGAAATGTCTTTTTTTTTTCTCTCTCTCTCTCTCTGTGTGTGACGGGTACGTTTTATCACTGGCTAAAGGAGAGATGTGGTGATAGAGGAATAGGAGAACAACAGAGAAGTGGATCCAGTTATAAGGCAAGATGAAATCAGCATGGTGTTTGACGAGTGGGAGGGAATGCGAAGGAGTGGGAGTGGGGGGTCAGAGGTTTGAGGAGAAGGGCGGCAGCGGTAGGTGGTTTGAGTGGGCAGAGTGCCTTGCTGACCAATGATAAGGATGGGTACCTGTGGGTGGCACAAAGTGGTTATTTATCTCAAGAAACACTTTCTCCAACAAGAAAGATAAAGCACATACGAAGCAGGAGAAGCATGGAGACAAGAATAATGGGAAATGCTTACGGACTAAACTCGGTTGTGGTTATTTTGGTACTTTTTAGCTTGGAGGTGTAAAAAAGAAAAATTGCACAAAAAAAGCACACCCGTTAAACAAAGTTCAATGTAATTTTGAAAAGTTTCTAAAAATGCAAAAACGAGACAAATACTTGGATCTGAACACAGAATTAAATGCGTCATGCAGAAAATAACAGCTTATGCAAGATAACTCAATTAGTGCAATTAATTTGAACTCCAATAGCATCAATGAGCCTCTAATGTGGTGGGATAATGTGTTGGAGAAATCGAGAGTGCTTGACATTCTATAAATTAAAGTTGATTTTTCTCTTCCTTAACCTTAATATAAGGTTTGTTTGCAAGGTCAGTTTAATTATATTTAGTCAATTATATTTAGCTTGGCGGTTAGTGATGATCATTCTAAATAGGCTAATGATGTGAGACATTTGAGAGCAGAACAAATGTGTGCCATCTCAGTTTAAAGTACAGGCTGTAAACCCGAAAGAGTTTCTGGTGCTTGGGGTTTCATGCTTGCTTTAGATTTTAACAAAAGTGTTAAGCTAAGTTTGGTATGCAGGCGTCCTACTGTTTGTACATTATCGCAGTCATGTAATGTTAGCAAGCTTGCTTATCATCTTAACCGCGAAAAATAATAAATGTGTACGATATGAGAGCTTAGTTTCTTCATAAAGTTTAAGTTGGCATGTGCGTGGAGAAATTAAAGGCATTGATCCATTTTCAGACTTGTTTTTTTTTATTATTGTTCTTGCACAATCAGTGGCAGACATTTCTTCAGTTGTGTTGGAAAAATCGATGGATTTCTACAAAATGTAGAAAATGGAACGATAAAAAAGGCATGAAAATCCAGATCTTTTACTATGTACTTTTACTGTGATTATGTTTCCATAATCATCGATCTCTGCAAGAATACTTCAATCAATTTCATAGCTTTTACAGACTGCTGTCCAAAACCAATGCATATTACGTTTTTGTTGTTTGTATCGCTGTAATGTCAACCCGATTTGCAATTTATTCCCATAAATTGTAGTAACTAAGAACTGCAATTTATGTTTATTATAATACATATCTTTTCAGCTATGTATTATCACCTGTATCCATTTTGAACATATCTGACCTTGTAATATACATAAAATGATGTCCAGCAGAGCAGCGCCACCATTGTATGTTTGAAAAATGTGCCGTGTGAGCGCTGCGACTCAGTCATCATTTACTGCATGTATGAAACACTGCTAAAAGTTTATGGTCATACTAGGCAAATGTAAGTTTTACAACGTTCACATTTTAATACAAGCTATATATATATATATATATATATATAT